>JAANDH010001427.1:0-25708 GCA_011799765.1 Nymphaea thermarum
GATTTTCCTTCCTTCTTGTGTTGCTTACCATAATATTGTTTCCTTGTACCATCACCTACACTCACTATAAAATGATGGTTGTATCGAGTGTAAGGTCAAGACATTCATTCCAATAAGAGTTTCTCCTCCCCGTGGACGTAGGCACTTTCTTGCCGAACCACGTATACTAGTGTTTATTGTCTTCCTCTACTTTTCTATAATCTCCATTCTTGAGTGAACTTTGTTTTCTCCCCACAAGTATGATCTCCATAGCTTAGCTGAGTACACCTGACTACATGCTTAATCCGTGGAGATTTGACTTTGTCCAAGATGTTCATCTTATAAATCTCAATTATTAATTTGTTGCACATTGAGAGCAGGAAATTTCCTACAGATTTCTTCATCCTCAGCATTTACACGAAAGGCTACAATACATCACTTCCAGTACGCATTCCAAAACTGTGTTGTCTTTTTGCCTCTTATCTCCAGCCACCTAAGCGAGCGGATTTGTGGAATGGATGGGATGGGGCCTGGTAGGCAGTCCGTCTCTATTTCAATTTTCCAATACATGAACTTCTTGTGTTGCGAAAATGAAGCATGAAGCATAACGGGTATATCACCTCAAGGTACTGAAAGGCAAACATCGATGATGGGAGGAATGGTGGGGTTTTCAACCTTCTTGTTCGGCAGTATTGGGCAGTATGATAAAAACTCTAGTTCACTCAACAAACGGCTTACTTGAGTCCACCCCAATATATACTTATTCAAAGGGATGCCAACAGATTGGATTTGAACCGGATATATCTTTAACCATATCCAATTTTTTGGATATTTATATAATCGGATTTGAATTCAGATTTTGTTTCATCATCCAAATCAGATTTTTCACGTTCATATCTGAATCCGAATCTGAAATTTAAACCCAATTTGGCTGATTTTCAACATATAAGAACATCGGATATAGGATGTTTGTTTAAAAATTAATCCGATATGAATTTGACTGACGTTTTGTACATCTGAATCCAATCGGATGCCATTTCTTAGATCTGAATTTGATCTGATTTTTTAACTGGATATTATTGTTTTTTCATATTTGATTTCTTCGGAATGGTTCGTATATATATATATATATATATATATTTGGGGTCAATAATGGCCACATCGAGTTAGTGAGTCTAGCTCTGCAAGCTAAAAGTGTCATCTGCAGGACTAAAAGGTAAGTAATCCAGTCCTCCTCCTTCAACAGCGCTACACAAAGTATTCCAATTAACAAGATGATACTTCCTCTTATCATCACCCCAAATGGAAATTCTTATAACTACCTCTTTGCCAACATCATAATTCAGCCTAACAATTATATTGGTCCAAATTTAAATCCTCATATAAAAGATATTCGATTCTTTTCTATGAATGTAATATTCTAATTTCTTGTTTTTGTAAGATTCTAACTGGCTGCAAGTTCATTTCCCAAGGATATCTTTTCCTGCCGTCTATATCGTGATCCCAAAAAGATCAAAACAAAAAAGTATCAGTACCCTCGCGAAGTTTCTTGACGTGTTTAGGGAATAATCTGGTAGATATATAAACAGCTAGATTGATTCAAGCGTCGGCCTTAATCTTTCCTGACAAAACCTCGATACTTCCTTCTAAAATAAATATTTTGGGATGCCCATTTCTGTTGACATGGTGCACAGCTTGATCATCTTTGATGATGATGTTGATGATCATGTATGTGATTATGTTATAATGCATGTATGTGATGATGCTTGTAAAAACACAATGCCATTGATGCCCAATACATGAAAGGAGTTGTACATGGATATCTACATGCGTGCATTATTATTCTCCTCTCTCTCTCTCTCTCTCTCTCTCTCTCTCTCTCTCTAAAGGGTCCTCTCGTTGATAAGTTTCTTGGCCATCATTCTTTTGTCCTTTTACCAGGCACAGTGACCAACTCGTGACACCTACGCGTCATGGCTTGCCCACAAGCAACCAAGAGGACAGAAATGAACTCTCGTGACTCCTCTCTCCTTCTACACGACAAAGCTCGTTCAGTGATAATGTACAAATTCTGCCTTTCACTGTCTCTGTCTTTCCCTCCATCTCTCATTACTCTACCCAAATTCCGAAGGCAAAAAACCATATTTTTTACTCTTTCTGTTCAGGGCAATGGAATTTCTTTTCTTCTCTTTTCTGGCCACGAAAGGATAAGACCAAACCATGCTGTTGTTGCGTTGTACAGAGATTCACCATTTCCCCAAGCAAATGGCTGATCAACTCGATGAAGAAGAGCAGAGTTGACCTTACAGTGATTGCTAACTGGTCTGTACATTTTTTGTGGAGGGTACAGGCTGAGTTGCTCGCCAAGTTGCTTCCACGATCTGCTCTTTCTTTCTTTCTTTTTTCCTTTTTCACTACTTTGGGAATAGAAAAGATGCCGATCCATGAATAAGGTGGACCTTTTCGGGGATACCGGCCGGTTCTAGAAATTCTAGCTTATCCCATCCTTCTGAATGAATGTTTGGATTTAAAGAATAAATATCTAAGAAAAATTATGAAATTTTAAAAACAATTTTTTACCATAAGAAGATATCGACCTTTTGTATAAAAGAGAGCTCAAAATTTCTCTCTATTCCTTGCCTCAATGGTTCTCGAAAGCATCGGCTTCAATAATAGCACCAGTGCACCCTTTAATTTAGTATAGAAAGTATGCTAGGGATGTGATTTTCATGACTCAAAATCTAATAATCCACTTATAAAGTTGTTTTTTTAGATGTAAACCGAGTTTTATAACAATGGTAGAGCGACATGTGTGCTGGTCTTGGCATTTGTTCTCATCAAGCCCTTAATTTCTTAATTCACACATTGACACCCTTCTTAAATACGAAAATTCTCCCCCTTCAGCCAAAAGTCTCTAGTTCCACCAGCGTTTTGTTTTGTGATGTGAAATATTTTGAGAAAAACTTATAAACCTTCCAATTTCGATAGCATTTTTTTCTCTTATTTGATCAATCAAGTAGGAAAAAAGGTTCAACAACTCTCTTCAATGACAAGTGCTTTCATTTTAACAATGAATTTCTTGAATTTTACCATAGAAAAGTTATTTTTAAACGTACGTGAACTTAAGACTTTATTAAAACGTTACAAAATATTGGCTGCTAATATAAATCCAAAAGAAGCTAGCGGTCGTATATATCCGCAAAGAACATGATGATCGCTCAAAATATACAAAAAAACGCATGTCAGGAAACACGATCATGCCATGATCGGCATGTTCAACACCTTAAAATAATGACTTCTTTCAAGGGACTAAATTAGGTGGATGGGAGCAGTCATGTGCCTGCTGAAAACAGCTAGCTGCACAGTGGATAACTGTCATTGCATGAGAACAAACCGGCAGTGCATGCACGCACAGTTAGGTCCAAAACTTGCAGACCTTATATACAAGACAAAGCCAGCCAACCCATGCACTGATTCTTTTAACAGGCATCAAATAAAGTTTCCTTCAAAGCTCACTTAATCCATGGTCGCAGCTGATATATAACACCAAACTTTAATTACCATAATTCCATGTGATTGATTGTGCCTACACTATTGGCATATACTCGTAAACTAGATCAGAGACCATTGGGCCTCCAACCCACATATATAGTGTACTCAAAGTCCTCAAGAAAATAGGAATTTGAAATTCTTATAAAGTAGAATTGGTGTCATCCCTATGCACTAAAAGGGGAGGCACGTTATGGAAGTTATAGCATAGCAGAAGCATCACCTTGAGGCATTAAAAGTAGACCTGGTTCCATGGAGAAATGGAGAGAAGGGTAGGAGCTTCGGCTTTTAAGAAGCAATAGGATGAAAATACTCCTCCTGCTCGTTTGCAAGTATTTAAGAAAATTTAATCTGTTTTCTTTGAAAGAGACTGACTACTCAAGTACTCTTTTCATTCATGGAAACACAATTTAATCTCCACAAGAGATCGACTACTCAAAGCCAAAAATTGAATACTATAAAACACAGATACGTGATGAGTCCTTCTAACATTTGATAGACGCCGCCATTCGATAAGAAGAAAGTCATGTTCTTTGGAATGTGGAGTTCCACAAATGTGTTCCCAATTGGGATACACTTATGGATCACCAGTGAAACAAATGGACAAACATACAAAAGAGAACATGAGCACCTACACCCACAAGTTAAACAACCGACAGCTATGTTGCTTGGTTGTATCATTAAATCCCTTTCAACAAATACACGGATAAAAATGATCACAATGCAACGGTCGCCCTAACAACCACCCTCCAAAATAGGAAAGGTAAGATACATTACCAAAAAATGTAGGTTAGGATCCAATACCAACAATTAAAACAATAAACACCAGCAACCAATGCAACTACATGATAAACATTTCTTTAACACTTCCTCTGAAGTAGGGCATAAGGAATGTTGAGGCAAAAACACTTATTTATAAATGTAGGTTAGGATCCAATACCAACAATTAAAACAATAAACACCAGCAACCAATGCAACTACATGATAAACATTTCTTTAACACTTCCTCTGAAGTAGGGCATAAGGAATGTTGAGGCAAAAACACTTATTTATCCAACTTAGATATTTCTATTCTCAAGAAATAACACAATCTTCTCATATTCTTTATGCCAAATGTCTAAGGGAGAAAGTGTTGAAATAATTTCTAAATCATTCCAGTGACAATACTATCATCCACATATATGAGAACAATAACTAACTCTTCTCCAAATGGCAAATAAACAAAGAGCTATCATCTTAACTTCTTGAAAACTTTTTACCTTCTAGGGCATTACTCCAATCCGTATGGATTTTCTAAGATGGCACACTAGGTTGAGATTCCCTTTTTGAGGATGATCAAGTTACAATTGCATATAAACTTCCTCACTTAAATCACCCTACAGAAATGCATTTTTAACATCTAACTAGAATAGAGGTCATTCAATGTTGCAAACAATAGAATGAAGAACTTTAATTGTATTCATAAAATGTCTCTTCATATTCCAAACCATGAATTTGCATATATTATTTCAATATCAAATGCATTTTGCCTGTCGATAGCCCACCACTATTATATTTAGTTTTATATATGACATCCAATTGCCTTCTTGTCACTTGGTAGAGAAGTGACATCTCGTACTATTTTTGTGAAAAGATTCAAGCTCTTCTTTTATCACTTGAATCCAAAATGGCTGAGTTTTTGCCTCTTGATAATATAATAGATCATTCTGACGAGAATTATTGTTCAAAAAGGCCACGTAGCCAGTAAAGAAACGATTATATCTCAAGTAATTTTCTAAATGATATGAACTAGCAGCATATGTAACATAGTCATTAAAGTACCTTGGATGTTGTACAACTCTTTCACATCTTTGCAATGTAGATTCACCTTGCTTCTCATAAATTTGACAACTTTCATGGTCCTCATGGTCTTGATGGCTTACACGCTACTCATTCTCAATCAGACATTGCTCAGTCTCACCTAAATATTGTTCAGTCTCATTATGTATTTGTGATCCATTCATAATATCAAAACTCTTATATTCATCCATGAGAAACATATTATTGTGCATTTGACTAGACTCTCTTTATTTGGCATCACCTTCAACTTGAAAGAAAGGCTACAACAAGCACAACATCACGAGACACAAAAAGAGCCCACTCTTGCACTCAGCTATACCAACAACCAAAAACACAAAGGAAAAAAAAATCAATATTGAAGCTCCCTCTTGTGCTATGATATGATGTAGAAAAACAAACAAACAAACAAACAAGAGATAACACCATGAATACATGGTTCGTCTAGAGGGCCTACATCCCCAAGATAAACAGCCGATGGTTGTATGCTTGGTTGTTTCATTACTTTCCTTTCAACAAGTTCACAAGAATTAAAAAGATTACAATGCAATGGTCACCTTAACAACCACCCTCCAAAGTATGAAAGATAAAAATACATTGCCAAAAATATGGGATTGGATCCAACTAAGATCTAATGTCAACAAGGAAAGCACCAGCAACCGATGCCAACAATATGATAAAGTTTTTTTCTACATTCCTCTTATTGAACAGCATCATAGCAATCAATCGTACGAAACATGGTTGTGTTCTAAAAAGGGAGGGGGATCTACTCTCTGGTGTTCTATAGAAGACCAGCAAGAGAC
Source organism: Nymphaea thermarum (assembly GCA_011799765.1). Classification (NCBI taxonomy): domain Eukaryota; kingdom Viridiplantae; phylum Streptophyta; class Magnoliopsida; order Nymphaeales; family Nymphaeaceae; genus Nymphaea; species Nymphaea thermarum. The sequence continues at coordinate 6,168 of JAANDH010001427.1, forward strand.
AATCGAGAAATGGAGTGGCTGACATTCAACTTGATCCAAACCAAATTGAATATAGGCCTTCATTTGATCCAACCAAACTTTATTCAAGAGTGACTGTCATTTGATTATATTGAATATAGGCCTTCATTCTTATTTGTAAAGGATTCCATTCCACTTTCCCCAAATCTCTAATATTCAATAGGCTTCTTAGAAGATTATTCTTAAACTGTTGTTTCTATTCCTATAACAGCTGGACTATTGGGCTAATTATTTTTGTTCAGCCAACTTTCCTCCTCCCAGTCTCTGCCCTAAGTGAACCAATTGGCTCTCTCTTTCACTAAACAGGAGATCCTGGCAAATCCCAATCCATCGATTATTAGTATTTGACAGAGTGACTATTCTCCAGTACAATTGAGGCCACACCTAATGCCAATAATTGATCTTTGTCTCTAATAGTAAGGGATAGTGGCACACACACACACACACACACACACACACACACACACACACACACACATATATATATATATATATATATATATATATATATATATATATATATATATATATATATATATATTATATATGTGTGTGTGTGTTGATGTCAGCCAGCTACCTTTGTGGCCGGATGGCTCTTTTTATCTTGACTCACTTACAAATGTTGCAAAAGATGCATTCCATCACTATAAATTGTGGCCTGGCCATTCCTCGCCAATGCACCTTTTGTGATAATTTTTAATGAGACAAAATGAAATGAAAAATAGAGGTTGAGCAACTTATTTCAATGATATATATATATATATATATATATATATATAAGAGAGAGAGAGAGAGATGTATGTATATGTGTGTGTGTGTGTGTGTGTATATATATATTTCTGGTAACCGTCTCAACTTGGTTATTGGCTATATTTTAGAATCTCTTTTTCTTCCAATTTTCTAAATCAAGTTTTTTTAGCCTAAACAATAAATTTAGCATGCAATGACAGTTTTACCATCAGTTTAAGTACAATTTCAGTATAAATTTGAAGACGATGATCTTGATAAATATAAAAAGTTTCTATGTGAATTTAAGCTTAGTTTTCACGAGACTAATTGAATGCACCCGATCTCTATACCTCGAAACCTAACAAGCAATTCATAACTATGAACGTTATTGCATAAATAGACATTATAAAAATTTTAAAAAACCAAGCAGGTGCAGTTTTGCTTTGCTTATAAAACTCTATTTACCCATCAAAACTGTCGTCCTCTAAGTTTGTATACATGGCAATTGCATTTTGCATGGTTGAAAACCCCCAACAAATATAAATAATTTCTCATCTTATTACTTGAGAATATATAGTCAAGGGAGAAAGTATCCTGAACCTTCGTCTCGAACCACCATTCATCCCTGCAGTAAATGGTTCTTAACAAAGTCTGCCTGGAAAAAGTAAGCTCTATCAACTACCAGTCTATGGTTTTGTTCAAAAGCTCAATTGAAAGGTGTCTACAGTTTAATTTCCAGCCCCTTGAGAACACTACAGATAGAAGTCGGCCTAACTCCATGTTGCCTATCAGAATTCTAAAAAGTTATAATTTGATTAGCCTCTTACCAAGTAATCTTCTCACTTGATCCCCCCTTTTAAGACATTGTAGGAGAATTTAACTTCTTTCGACGCCAAATTGTAATCACAATTGTTGTCACCGGATCTGACATGGGTACTGAATGAATGGATGCAGAAATGTACAACAGTCAATTGCTTTTTTTATTTATAATAATATGTAAATCTGTGGCGCGTGTTCAGTGTCACTAATGTAAGCAGAGATAGAATATCCGTAACTATACATCCATAATGCATGGATTAGTACCACTTCAAAGAATTTTCAGTGACATTTTTACTGGATCAGTAACATTGCTTTAATAGCAGCGCATGTATGTAGCCTTTTCGTGAATTGCAAACTACATCAGTTTTAGTGAAGCATAAGAATTTCCCGCTTCCAGTTTGTTATTTTCAATTCATAAATAAACCAAAACATGCAGAATGATAACAACCGAAATCCATTAATTGATTTATGTCATTTGTAATATTTTTTTTATCAAATTAAAACTGGAAATGCAGAATGATAACAACCGAAATCCATTAATTTATGTCATTTGTAATATTTTCTTTTTATCAAATTCACATTGGCCCAGATTTTATATATATATATATATATATATATATATATATATATATATATATATATATATATATATATATATATATATATAGAGAGAGAGAGAGAGAGAGAGAGAGAGAGAGAGAGAGAGAGAGACAGATAGTTGGTAGTTGGTAGTTGGTTTCTTTCGTGATTACATTTTACAAATTAAATTAGAGAATACTGACGTGCAACGTCACCACGAGTATGTGAAAAAAAAAAAATCCTTGATTCGCAACCATCTGAGTAGCTATACTTCAACTTGAGCTACAAAACAAAAGGCAGGGAAATAAAAATCACTGAAAGCTTGTTTTGAGGACCACACTACAAGTAAACACGGGTTGCGATTAGCGTGCTTACTTGCATTGCTCTAGCCATGTTACACTATGTGCACCCATTGTTTTGAGGACCAGATTTCAAGTAGAACTAGCTATGGTCTGACTATATTCTGTATCAAGAGCTTGGCAGAAGCTCAATTACTCTTACACAAGCAGATCTATTCACCAAAATCAACTATTGTCATACTACTTAAAAAACACCTAAAAATCACAAATATTCGAATGGTGAAATTGAGAAAGTTTGTCATGCCTGCTCCAATTAATTAATTGGGCCATCGAAATTAAGATTTTCGGTAATATTTTCTGGAAAAACTAGTTTAATATTTCAATACTACAAAAAAATGACAAATATTTCTCATGGACACTATCTTGGGCTGTAGTCGTTGGATGTAAAATACTTTAGTTGACGAGTATCAGACTTCTCACCTAAGTCCCAAAGCAACCTTGTACTGTAGAAATATGACAAAAGGTAAAGCGGCTACGGCCTCTTCAGAGTATCTCCTCCTCCCTTTTATATATAGAAAAATAAAGGGAAAACTGGGCAGAAAAAGATTTGAAAGGCGCAATGCATCATAGTTGCACTGAAGTGGCAAGCATACTGAGATCAGACGAAAATAGATGGATTTCAAAATCCATGTACTCTTCGTAACTTATATATGTGACAACTTGAGACTACACAACTTAATTTACGACGGTATTTTTTAATTTATGTACACCACATGTGACTATCAGTAAGGACCTTAATTAGTTGCATCTTTTATTCATGCATGCTCACTGAATATTATATCGTTTATCGGTTCTTATGTTTTCTTCTTTGCTAAGAGCAACCTTACCTGCTCCTTCTGTCCTGTTTTGTCTGGACAAACAGGGGACCAATTTGATCATAAAGCAAACCCCATGTCACTTTTTTCTATCTCATTATCTTTTCTGTTTCCCCAGCTAATATATATAATAATGATGTAAAAAAAAAAAACTTTAAAGATAACTTTTCCTTTTTAATTTCAAAGTTAATAATAATAATTAAAAAAAAAAATCTTGGTGGATATCGTTTTCTTTTTGTCCCATCAACCTTTGCCATGCAGAATGACATGGGGGCCATGCATGTCATGCTATATATATGTAGCTTTGCTGCAGCTTTAACCTATGGCAGATGAAAGAGACCTAACTTGATCAGTACTCTGATCGTCCACTCTCTAATATATTTCCTTTTAAATAAAATAAGATTTCGAGTTGCAGCCAAGTCAAATGTCCATAGTGATGAATAGATTAATCTTTATGCATCCGGTACTACGGTGCCATGTACTGCATTGCTTTTCTGTGGCCTGACAGCCGTCCATCTTGTCTTGAGACTAGGGACGGCAAATAAGACAGGTTGTGAATATATATATAGATGAGAGAGAGAAAAGTTGGAAATTACATCAAGCAATTGTGATTAATACATCATCTCATGCAATGCATATGCTGAATAACAGGTTCTCAATAAGAGTTTTGCTGGCAGACCTCTCTCTCTCTCTCAATATATATATATATATATATATATATATATATATATATATATATATATATATATATATATAGAGAGAGAGAGAGAGAGAGAGAGAGAGAGAGAGAGAGAGGGGTCTGCCAGCAAAACTCTTCTTGGGAACCTATTATTGGCATCATGGCCTGAATTACATTAAGTGCCAAAAACGCTAGGGGTGGGCCACACCCGTGCCTAACCCTTTAGCAGCGGCAGCGCCAGAATTATAGGTGAAGCATCACGATCAAAATTAGGAGACAAACTCGAGCCCACTCAGTTGGGTCCAAATATTAGGTCGGGCGGGCGGACCCAGACTAGCATAGGTGTGCATTCATACCTTAAAAACTTCTTGGGATTCGTCAGAGCAGTATGATTGCATAAGAACGGCAGTCGCTTCTACCTTCCATTAGCTATATAATGTGTACAATTATCATCATGTAATTCGCATGTTATGTTTATGTTGTAGATAGAGTAGTTGCTCATGTTCATCATCAGCATCCACCACCATCACCAAATATTACTCTGATCATACACCATCAAGCACATGGATCATCATCACTGTTACCATAAGTCATCCATATAAGATGTTTGAGTCCAAATGCTGGTCCCAGTGTACATGCACATATGGAACGTCTAATCTGCCAAGCCTGGACCATCTAATATGGTACTGCTGTACATACATATTGTATGTACATATAAGAGCCCAAATCCTCTCTTTCAATCATGGTCGCATGATGCAATGTATCAGGCAGCATGATGTGAAATAACAAATATATATATATATATATATATATATATATATATATATATATATAGAGAGAGAGAGAGAGAGAGAGAGAGAAATTGAATAGTGGCTCTAGCTTTTCATAGTTACCTAGTCATCTAATGAGAGTCACTCAGTCCAACGTGATTGATGATTTAGGGAAAAACAATAACAAAAATGTGATGGACATTTTAATTGTCTAATATTCGTTCAGATATTTTTGTCATTGTTTTTCTTTCAACCATTTATGTGTTTTGTATGAATGGCCCTAGTTAGATACCTCCATGACTTTAGATATTCAGATTCATCATCTATCCACCCATATATATAAACTTTAGACAAAATTCTCCAAAACATACTCATTTCTTCCTCCACAGGAAGGAGAAAACAAGTTTTGGACCCATCAAGCTCACCATTAATGTCTAAATCATTTGCAACAAGGAAACATGAGCATGTGACTACTTTAATCATTGGGAATTGTTCATATTTTCAACATCACAAGTTTTTGCATATGCTTTAAGAAAGAAGCTGTAATATCAAATTCACTCACCCGCCTTCGTTTTGTCTCCCAAACTGAGTTGTTGGTAGATCTTCATTCTCATCTTCCGATCACAGCCGTTGGTGCTTATGAAATGACCGGAAAGTTTTGTTCCTTCCGTTGGATATCAACCGTTGCTTTTGCCATGTCAAACATTGCTCCATTTCAAAGTGTTCCCTCTTGCAACAAGCACATAACTTGACACCTTCGAGGCAAAATTATATTATGTAAATTGTTTTTGCTTTGACATAACATAGTTCAATAACCTAAAGTCAGATAGGGTTGAAATTTTGGAAGTAAAAAAGGACATTTGAAATGTGACCGACAAAGATAAAGGCTATAATGAAAGAAATACCATCTTTGGAGCATCTAGTCAATTCGTATACTTGTCCAAGGAGGCTACATAAAGTTTGAAAATGGGCATGACCATGAAAATTTGATTAAAGTAAAAACCAACAAAAAAATATTAACAACTTTAAAAAGTATTTTTTCTAGTTTGTGCGGGAAATTGGCAGGAAATGATGAAAATACTCTCCCGATTAAATAAAAGACCCTCTATCTATAAGGGCAAAAGCGGAAGTGGAGAATCATTTCACGTGAGAAAATTACCGAAATACCCCTTTGATAAAAGGGGAGAACACACCGTGTTGACTGCATGACATGGAAAAAGCGCATTCAGTTTCTGCCCTTCAAATTTTGCATTTTATCGTGAAAAACTTGCACGTGAACGTGGAGTCAAGATCAAGGGCAGTCTTGTCATATTGCCGTCGAAGAATTTTACCATTTAATTTAGTCATAGATTCCCAAGAATAATTTTTCACAGTTAAATCTTGTCCTGCCCATGGAAGCACGCACCAACTTCTTCTTCATTATCGCTGCTGCCACAACCCTTCTCCCTCTTCCCCCTTCACCGCCATGTCCAGCCAAACAGTCGTCCTGTCACCACCGCCTGCATCATCACCACCATCCTCCGCCACCTCGGCTTCACTTCCACCACCAGAACTGTCACCTCCACCGCCACCATCGTCCTCTCCGCCACCGCAGCTCCCGAAAACCTACAGTCTAACAGCCTCCTCCATCTCCTACGCCAAACCCACCACCCAACCCACCTTCCTCACCGCCCTCCTCTCCCATTGCACCTCCCCCGCCTCCCCCAACTTCATTCTCCGCAACGTCTCCTTCACCGCCCACCCCTCCCAGGTTCTCGCCATCGTCGGCCCCAGCGGCGCTGGTAAGTCTACTCTCCTGGACATCCTCGCCGCCCGCACTGCCCCTACCGCCGGCTCCCTCCTCCTCAACTCCGTCCCTGTCCACCCACCTTCCTTCCGCAAACTCTGTGCCTACGTCCCCCAGCATGACGCCTCCCTCCCCCTCCTCACTGTCTCCGAGACCTTCGACTACGCCGCCCGCCTCCTCTTCCCCTCCCGCCGCTCCCACCAGCTCCGCTCCCTCGTCGCCTCCATTCTCTCTGAGCTCCGCCTCTCCCACCTCGCCGACGCCCTCCTCGCCTCCGGCCTCTCAGGCGGTGAGCGTCGCCGCGTCTCCATCGGCCTGAGCCTCCTCCATGATCCCGCCATCCTCCTCCTCGACGAGCCGACCTCCGGCCTGGACAGCGCCTCCGCCTATCACGTCCTCCAGATCCTCCGCTCCGTCGCCGCCTCGCGCCACCGGACCGTGGTGCTCTCCATCCACCAGCCGAGCTACCGGATCCTCTCCACCATCGACTCCCTCCTTCTCCTGTGCAGGGGCACCGTCGTCCACCACGGCGACATCGCCTCCCTGGAACTCTTCCTCCTCTCCAGAGGCTTCACTGTTCCTCCCCAGCTAAACGCCCTCGAGTATGCCATGGACATTCTCAACCAGCTCCACGACCAAACCAGCCCGTCGCCTTCTTCAGATGATCTGCCTCCTCCCCAGTCTCTTCCCTCGAACAAGAACTCCATTTCCTGTGTTGGGTACTCGAGTTCCCGATTCAACGAGATTTCCACGCTCTCTAGAAGGTTCTGGAAGATCATCTTCCGCACCAAGCAGCTGCTTCTCGCCAACACCATCGAGGCAGTCGGCGTCGGGATCCTCTTAGGAACCATCTACATCAACATCGGCTTCGACATGAAAGGGATTGAAAAGAGACTCGGCTTCTTCGCCTTCACCCTGACGTTCTTGCTCTCTTCCACTACAGAGACTCTTCCCGTCTTCGTCAGCGAGAGGCCGATCTTGCTTAGAGAGACGTCCAGCGGCATCTACAGAGTCTCCTCTCATCTCATAGCCAACACAGTCGTCTTCCTCCCTTACCTCCTCGCCATAGCCTTCATGTACTCCGTCTCCGTCTACTTCTTGGTGGGGCTCTGCGCGTCGTGGCAGGCGTTCGCCTACTTCGTGCTTGTCATCTGGGTGGTGGTGCTGATGGCGAACTCCTTCGTGCTCTTCCTGAGCTCGATCGCGCCTAACTACATCGCCGGGACGTCGCTGGTCACCGTCTGTCTTGCCGGATTCTTCCTTTTTTCCGGCTACTTCATCTCGAAGGACAGCATTCCGGGGTACTGGCTCTTCATGCACTATTTCTCTCTCTACAAGTACGCGCTGGACGCGCTGCTGATCAACGAATACTCGTGCTTGGCGTCGAGGTGCTTCGTGAGGCTGGACGGCACGGAGATATGTGCGGTGACGGGAAGGGATGTGTTACAGTTGAGGGGACTCCATGAGAGGCAGAGATGGACCAACGTGCAGGTGATGGTGGGGTTCTTCGTCCTCTATCGGGTGCTGTGCTTGGTTGTTCTCAAGAGAAGGGCGTCCATTTCCAAGAAATGATTCGTCTGCCGAAAGGTTGGGGTATATACTGATACACAATGTCTGGTTTCTTATTGATTATGATATAATAAAAGATACGCGGTATGAGATTGTTGATTCTGCTTCTTTCTTCCTCCTCCTCTTCGTTCTTTCTCTTGTAGTTATTTTTCTTAGTTCTTTCAAAAAATAAGTTGAAAATGGAGCTCCCTCATTGTCCCTTCTGCAACTGCATTTGGGTAGTAGCTAGAGAGACAATCTTGTGACTCTGTGAGAGAGAGAGAGAGAGAGAGAGAGAGATGGTTTCCTGTTTTGCATGTGACAATACGTACATGCATCGTATATCGTAATGGAAGACAGAATAAGCTATTGACATCGACAGCCTTTTCTTTTGTAAGTCCAAAACCTTTTAATTTTTAAAACAATTCCCAGGTATGCATGTATGTATGTATATATATATGTATGTATGTGATAATACTCAAAAGCATAAGAAACCTGCTATTTTATAAAAAAGTTCTGCAAATATATATGTATATAAATGTATCTGTGTATGTGATAACACATGGTAACCAATTATGTTTTTCAAAAAAATATAACCACTCAAACATAGACTATCTATATTCAATCTTACACCACAAATAGTTAATTCTGTGAGAATCAATATATTTAATAGCATGTGCAAGTCCCTACAATTTTATCGACAAAAGAAAATGCATGTTACAATAAGTGAAAAATCATTCGTCTAAAATTTTCATGGGGAATATCTTGGCCTTAGGAAATAAGATTTTCTATACGAAACATGATCCATTCTCTTGGTTTGGAAAATGATCGATATCACATGTTTGGTGTTAGATATGAGACTAAAGGACCAATGTTATAAAATTACCATCAGGCTCAGTCTCATATATATATATATATATATATATATATATATATATATATATATATATATATATATATATATATATATATATATATATATATATATATATATATATATATATATATATATATATATATATATATATATATATATATCCTCTTGTTGCCGAATGGATTTTCATTTATTTTTCATAGCCAAAAACTGTTGAAGAAGATGTATTACCTACTGTTTTTGTAATTCGGCAATAGTCCTTCAAAGAATTCTCTCTATTATGCCAGCATAAGACACTGCAGCTCTCTTGTGTGAATTCTTGAAGGGACCACCCGTCTCAACTGGCATGGCCCATCTAATGTACCATCAGGAATGAGGAAAGATCTACCCTTTCACCTACATTCATCTAAAACCAAGATGCCCGGAAAGTATTGCACTATGTAGGGTACATTTATACACCAAAAGGCTTTTTTCCTTCTTCTTTTTTTAACACACAACTCCACCTTATTAGCAAATTCCCAGATTCAGGACCTCCTTTCAACTGTCAAAGTCTTATCTTTTGCTGTTTTTTTTTATGCCAATGACAAAATCTCCTTCAGGGCACAAAGTTGTGTTAGCAGAGCTCCAGCCAGTCTAGGGCCTGCTCTAGCTAGACTCGAGCCTTAATGTCTTTAGTCAAGCTTGGTTCGAGCTAGGCTGAAGCGAGATGGCAAACTAAGGACTCCCCCACCACACATGTGGATCTACTATTTGTGAATGGCGTAACTGCTAGGAAGTGGGTAAAGGTATTAAAGAGGCAAATAGACCAAAATAGACATCATTTAAACACAGTAACAAGGTGGGTTACCATGATTTTCTTCATGCCCAAATTAATTGATAAGAGCTAAATTGTATCACACCGATGAGTATAGAGTAGTTGGTCGGACTGGCAAGCAAGTGAGAGTGCAATTATTAGTTCGATTATGTGGTTTTTTTCCTCTGTACTGCAAATGGTAGAATCAAAACACTCTAGTTGACTAGTGTACCATATTCCATCCAAGGCAGAGGGAAGGGGTGTGCTTCTGCCATTTTTTGGGTGGCTCTAGTTCACTCAAGAATTGATCAAATTATATCTTCATGAAATTTATTTTCAGATGGTGTGTAAACTGTAAGAGAAAATATTAGCATGGGACATTGCGATCTGAAAGAAATGATTATATCATCTATTTTGACATAGCAGACAATGACTTTAGAGTCTAACAGGCCAGCAATGGATTATTTTCCTTGAGCAGATCCATCATTGTTATTCGACCGCATCTACAAGTATATCTTCATATGGTGGCGTTCATGGTGTCTGTCCATGTTCAGAAGTCTTCACATCACAAATCATTTCAATAAGCGTTGTCCTGTGATAATTCTTCTGGTGTATTATTGGTAAAGGTGTACGTGTCATTCTTCCACAAGACATTGATTAGTTCTAATATGGTCCAAATGCACAATCATCTACAAAGGGGAGACATCCAGCTAACAAGCAGGTGCATACTTTGTCTCACTATCGACGGAACTTTACTCAACTATTCAGGGTGTTGAAAAGGAAGCCATCTCGAGTCTCGACAGTGTGGCTGGTCATTATCTCCTTCTACCTTTATCTATATTGTAAATCAGGTCCCTAAATCTAATATAAAATGTGGTGATTGTACTTACCCCTTTGGTTGTAACCACAATGGTGATTCATCCCTTGTAATAACTAAATATACTCTTTATACATGGTTAATAAGAACAATGATAAAAGTAAAGGGCAGTCATCATGCTACTTTTCTCGTAGATATTTGTGGGGCCAAATTTTTTGGCTGAGGGGACAATAATTTAAAACATGTTCAGTCCTTTAGATAGATAGCTACATGATTGAAGATATATAAATAAGTAAATGTTTGAGGGACAAATAAATATGAAAATCTTTGGGATTAGCAAATATTTAAATAAAAAAAATGTGGAATTGTGTGGGAGCTGCCCACTAATGCCCATGTGGCTCCACCTTATTGGTAAATGTAGGTCCTTGGACCTAATTCTTGAGTTTCTTTTTTTTTTTTTTTTTTGGTTCTCTAACATGATATTAGAGCGCTGTCACAGAAAAATGGCACAAACTATGCAAAAGAAAAAAAATTGCAACAAACGTTTGAAATCAAATATCTTGAGAGATTGAGATACTTCTTAAAAATAGAAAGAATAAGATTAAAAAAAGGTCTACTTCTACCTCAATCTAAGTGCATGCTAGATTTATTGAGAGAAACTAGCAAACTGTGATGTATATACTCCTACTTATTCTTGTCTCAAACTTGACAAAGACAAAAATGAGACATGAATATATTTCAAGCTACCATAAGTTGGTGATAAACAGATGTGGTCAACTATTATCAGACCTACTAATACTATCAGCCTTATCAGTCAGCAAAGGCACTGCCCTAAACTTATGCATGTTGAAGCTTTTGTGACCCCGCACATGCACTCTCCTAAACTTGTTCGTGTTAAAATTATTGATTGAATCTGCTAGTATCCAAAGAAACTCAACGACAATGTTTGTGGTATAAGATCAACGAAAATTTGGATAAACAAGGCTATTCAAATGCAGATTGAGTAGGTTGTTTAGAGGTATATTGTTTTTTTTCTATTGAGGAAATTATATAGTGACTTGAAATAGCAAAAGCAACACATCGTATCAGTATCAAGTGTTGAAAAGTGATGGCTATAACTGCTAATAAACTCATTTAGATAATGCCTTTGATTCAAGAGATATGGTTCTCTATTAACTCTTCAAACCATGTGTTTTGTGACAATCAAGTTACTGTCCACATCATTGGAAACCAAGTATTTCATGAGCAAAATAAGCATATAGGGATAAATTGTCACAAGTTCACGAAAAGTTTCAACAAGGAGAAATTCAAATGCCTTATACTAAAAATTTAGATCAACTTCTTGTTGGTTTGACAAAGGCCTTCATTGTAAGCAGTTTGAAGATTTGAAGGACAAAGAGGGCTAGTTAAATCTCTACACATCACTTGAGGGTGAGTGTTGATAAAGAAGCTTATCTTACCAGTGAGGTTGGTCATTATATCCTTCTATCTTTATCCTTTTCCTTGCAAAATATATTTCAAATATGATTTTGGTGATGGTGCACCTATCATTTTGGTTGTAACCACTATGGTGAATCCTTTCTTGCAACATTCATAGATCTCTCTATAAATTGTGAATGAGAGGAACCTAAAAAATAAAGGAAGCTCAACCACTGGGCTACTTATCTTGTAGAAGTAGGTTCTTAGGCTAAAGCGCATGATTCTTGAGTTGTTTGATTCTTCTTCTTATCATGTGGTCTAACATAAGCAATGTGAATTATTTACTCATGATCACCTGTCAAAGAAAGATGGAACTTTCTTTTGCCATGTCAACAACTGAGTTTCATGGCAAAATTAGCAGGCTATTGTGAAGAATGAGGAACAACAATTGGAGATTTCTATGGAGTAGCTGGTTTTTCTCCTTTTGGAAGATGTGGAATGATCATATGCAAGAAGGATGTCATATCAATCAATAGGATGGTGAGATCATTTATGTTTGTTATCCATGTTTTGGCATGAGATAAGTTGGTGTTAAGGGATATATGCAGATTACCATGGAGTTGGGTATAATTGAAAAATAATATAAGGCAAAATATAAACTTGCGCTTGGCTTATGAGTAGGTCAAATAATCATTGGCCTACTAGTATGTTCACAGTGTTATTTCTCTCTCTCTTTCCCACACACACACACACAAACCGTATAGGTGTTGACATCCTCCATCCTTCCTCCTACTGCACCTTTTGAGAGGAGAGGAGTACAAAGAAGGCATCCTTAGATTCCTAACAATCTTCACTTATAACATAATTGTGCTAAGAAGTTAACATCATCCATTGCACATCCTTGTCCCTTAGGGGCCTTACCTATAAACCTAAATTATTTTTGTCTTAAATGGCCATCAGGTAAGCTCTATGCCTCTTGCCTGAAGCTCTTAATACCTAAGCTCGGTCAAAGATTTCAGTTTTCTTCCATGTAAAATAGGTCTTAAGATGACATTGTTCTTGCTAATGAGGTGATCCACTTTTTGCATTACTTAAATGTACTTTTTTATGCTTAAGCTTCACATAATTAAAATATTCATTTGTACAATTAGTTGCCTAAAGATGTGTTTTCTTTTAAAGTGGCATAAATGAAGCATTACACATGCAGGCAGTACACAGATGTCTCTTTTCAACAATAATTAGATAGCACTTCTTCTCGCTTGCATAGAGGGATTTAACCCTCTTAGGATAACTGGATCATTTGCTACAATCTTATCAGCACTTTGCATATTGCTGGTCACCTATTCTTCTTCTTTGTCTGGTATGGTGACAACTTCCTTCTCTTTAGACATCCTCTTCACCTCTCGAACTAGGATTTTGTTAGAACTTTTTCTGGTTGCATCTAATCTCAAGCTCAACTTCTCCTAGTGCAATTTAATCCTCCTCGATGTCTACCATCATGTCGTCCATCCAACATATTTCTAGTTTACCTTGTCTCTAGCTATTCCTTATCTAAGACTGCAAGTTTAGCAATAATCTGATTGGAATTAAACCCAATTGTAAAGCGCATAGTCATCTTTTAGTTTAAAAAGAATATAAAAGACAACTCATAAGAACTATAGGTACCTCAAGAAAAAAGATTTTAAGAAGGATTTAGGAGAGGGCAAATTTTCAAGTGACTCTTGTAAGGAAAAAAGAGTGTAAAAAGTGAAGTATAAAGAGAAGAATGATAAGGGAAAATAGGGAATCGCCATAACTAACATGCATGCTTAAGAAGGTAACGTTGATGCTTTGAAAGCGTTTATGAAAAATGAAGATCAGAATGTCAATTTTATTAAAACAAGAAAGTTTACTTTAATATAGTGGTTCTTGAATGAGTTCTGCAAAACATTTGAGATTTTTATTTATTAGTCTGTTTTATATATTGTTTAGGTGTCAAATGTATGTTTTGATATTTATATATTGAGATAAGCTAACAATGAAAATATTTTGAATTTCAATTAAGTTCATTTTTATATGAATTTCATCTAAAATTGGATTTGATTTAGGCTACAAAATTGGCGTTAGGTATTGCTATCAAGTGAATGTCAAAAATTTGCATATTTACCTCGTAGAATTTTTTGATATATAAAAATAGAAAGAATAAATAATATATTTTCCTTTCAAGTGTCTTGCTTAATTAAAGTGGTGTACCTGGCTTAGCCAAAGGATACTAGTTGCACAGTGGCAGTTCGTATGAACAAACCTTGAATCAAAAGAACACAATTACACTGCCCTTCCCAACTAACTTTCTCTCCATAATGCACACTATGTAGGATGTAATTACAACATTGAATGTGTGTGAACAAATCATGTAAATCGCAAAAAACAAGAAAAAAGGAGAAGTAAAAATAGAAAATGCCTTGAGCTGGGCTCAAGGGTGCCATCGCGAGGCAAGGATCTGTAGTCTTCGTTGCTAAGCAACACCTTTGACAGCAGCCCTAGGGTAAAGCCACAAACTAGGTGATGTTGCCACCCAAATGCGAGGGCTAAGGCCTTAGGCAAGGCTAGGCAAGACTCAGCTTGTCAGCTGGCTTAGCAGGGTTGGTTGGCTCTACCAACTATGGCCGGGCACTCCTTAGCTAGGCTCTAACATTTCACGATAGGTTGGCTTTTAGGGGCGGAGCCAAGGTAGGGGTCGTAGGGGTCTTGGCCTCACTTCAAAAAAAAAAAATTAAAATTTTATATGTATTAAAATTTTAAAAAATGATATTTCAACTTATCTAAAATTTAGAAACTTTAATTTGACTTCCTTATCAAAAATTTCTCACTCCGGGGTAAGTTTTGTGGGACCCATAGCATGTAGTTTGGGTTCAGTCTCCAATGTGACCTACAATTTTGAAAGTTGGCCAACTTGAGAGAATGTGACCTATAATTTTCAAAGTTGGCCAACTTGAGAGTGGGTTAAGCTATCGAGAGGAAGAATGATAAGGGGAGGTTAGAAAACGAGGGCTCTAAGCAGAGGCGGAAGTAGATGTGGGCTCGCAATGGCTGAATTTGTTTGGACCTGGGTTGAACTATATGGGGCAGGCGGGCAGCCCCACTAGACCCGAGTGCATCACCGCCGGTTCTGATCACCTGTCGCCGGGCGGCGGGCGGCGGGAGACCACCTCCTCATGTAGGAGAGCGGCACAAGCACGCATAGGTGAGCCTCTACCCTCTTCCTTTCACAGCTCGTTCGGTCGTTAAATGAATGGCCGAATCTGAATATCTGATGCTTCTCCTCTACTTTTTTTCTCCCTCGGGCCAGTGGTGGTTGTATCTAACTTAGACTCTGTGACGCTGCTGTGGAGTGTGGAGGACCGACCGGCCGAGGGGCTGTGAGGCGGTGACGGGTGACTGAAGTTGGACCACCGGCAGTGAGTCGGTGAGTTTTCTTATTCTAATTTCTTTCGGACTTCTCCGTCTCTCTTTGTCTATTTTCTTCTTCTTCTTTTGTTTCAGGGATTTGTTGTAAACTTGTAGCATTTAGAATCTTAGATTTAGGGATCTGTAGATGCCGCAGGCTCACAACATAGCAATTAGTCTGCAACTCTGTTTTGTGGTTTGGTTTTGGAATCAGATAACAGAAACTAACTATTTCTCTGATACTGTACTTCTCTTTTATGTTGTAGCTGAATACGGATTTTATTTTCCCTACTACAATATAGAAATCGTCTCACACAACGAAAGAGCTAGCTTCCTTCGTTTTCTTTCTTTCATTGTTAGCATACAAGAGAGGCCAATCCTGTCTGTTGCTTGATTAGCCTCCGCTAAATGGTGCCCGATCAATGGTGTCAAGAATCATGATGCCTACTCCCACTGTTTTTCCTTCTTAAAATTGTGCATGGAACGAGTCGGCCCTCATGTTACAACGAGCAGAGAATCTCTCTTTTATTTCGCTACTCACACACAAATGACAGAAAGGTAAAAGCACAAACAAACAAATTTACATTGCTCATAAGGAAAGACATACCAAGGTGTCATGGCCCTTACCAAGGTTAACCTCACTCTAAGAGAGCTTCCTTATTGAAGGATATTGCCTAACTCTTGTCCTCATGGACAATCAACCGGGGATGGGCAGATATCAATGCAAATTCATCAAGAATGGTCTAAGCAGTTCCGGAGGCACGGAGCCACATGGTGACTGACGTGGGCACCAGTCTTTTATAATTTTTTTTTAAATGAACATTTTTAAACATTTATCCTTTATATATATATACTTACTCCACCACTATGTTTAAACCAGTGTCCTTTCAACCATTTTTTTTTTTGCTCGTCCACTGAGTCCAAAAGAAGAGAAGAGATCATGGAGGAGCACAAAGCCATTGATCAGTGGAGCTTTGTATTCAGGGTAAAAGACGAATGTGAGTGACAAATAGAGAGAAGATGGATCCCAAGAAAATCCAAGTGGTGGCTCTGAAAGGGCCTGGAGCAACAGTTGATCATTCATTGTGGATGCTTTCAAGGTAATTAGAGTATAATGGTTCACGTGGGTGAGGAAGGCGGGAGGGAGACCCGTGAACTCTCTGCACTGCACGGTGTTCTAAACCAAGAAAACACCAAAACAGCCTTAAGTCACTACTCGACGAAACTCTCTCCGCGTAACATCTTCTGCCCATCTTCGTTGAAGAAAGAACTGCGATCATTGACTTCAGAATTTTATAAGTTATTTACCTATACGTGTTAAAAATTTCGTTAATACTATGTATTGTAAAAAAAAAAAAAAGATCAAAAAATGTTGAAAGTGAAGAGTGTGGCAAAAAAGAACCTTCAAATGGGTGGTAATTAAACACATTTATGTGCATGAGAAATGAGTCAAACAGATCTCGTTTTAGGATTTTTTTTTTCTTTTTGTTCTAAGTGAACAGGAGTTTATGAAGTCCATTTTGGCGTAGCCCCTTTCTATATCCCTAGCCTCCGGGGTTCAGAGTAGGCCTGGTATCATCGGGCCGGTCTGATGTCTGAAACTCGAGCCTGGGACCCGAATCCAAGCTTAGCTTGACCCAGCCCCGATCAAAATAAAGAAATATTTTTTAGATATAAAATATTTTTTAAAATATAATATATATTTTTAATAATAAAATATATATTATTAATAAAAAATATTATTTAAAATTTATCGGGTCGACCCAGGCCCGATCATGGCCACCTCTAGTTCAAACTTCGCTTCAGAACCAATATGGTGTATGGAGAGTAATTCTCTAAGCAAGGTGCACCATGGAAGTCGACACAATTTATGTGCCTTGCATGCCTCACCCAGTTGCGCTATACCTGTGAGGCTTGTTTTCGGACCACTTGAATGCATTATTTTATATTAAAAAAAATGGTTGGTTCTCCTCATGTTTTAATGAGCTCTTGGGTGTTCCACACTAAATAACAATATTTTTACTTATTTTAATGGCATGACACATAAACTCAACGGAGCTCTTTTTACTATAAATCATGTTTTAGTTAATTGTACTCTCAAATACAACATCGTCCATTTTTTACCGATCAAAGTTTGATGTACAGTGAGCCGTTGATTTTGATGTGATGGTCTTGATTTTGTTTGATCTTAATACTTGAAAGGCTTTTATAATTTGTTAAATAGGTTCACGTCCCTCCAATTTTTGGTGATCTAGGCTTTTTTCCCTTATGGAAATGAGTAACATCAGTCACAAGGTGAAATTGAAACACAGCAGGAAATTAAGCTTTTAAGAACGGCAAAAACCGTTGGTAAAAGCGAGAAAAACTGTTACTAAAAATTTGTATCTACGGTTTCTAACCGTGCCTACAAATTTAAAACCGCACCTATATCATTTAGTAGGCACGGTTTTTTCTGTGTTTTAATATATATATATATATATATATATATATATATATATATATATATATATATATATATATATATATATATATATATATATATATATATATATATATATATATATAGAGAGAGAGAGAGAGAGAGAAAGCGAGAGAGAAGAGCTAATTCACTAACAAGAGGGATTTTATTAATAAAAAATAAAACTGTTCTAACAACTCGACGAGACGCAAGTACACAGTGGGTAGACGAGACAAAAAAAGTCAGTCATCTGCAAGAATGAGATTGGCCCTCATTTTCAGTCCAATGCTGCCTGCCGCTCGGCATCCAGTTGAGCTCGACATTGTCCCCCATTGAGGTGTTCCAAGGTAAGGGGAAGTAACAGAAAAGCATCACCAACAAATCAACAATGTTGTATGAAAGCAAGAGCACCAGAAGTACTGCCCTTTGAATGAAAGATTTGCAAATGGTGAAACAAAGTGAGGAATTTGAATTTATGAGTCAAAAAACATTTCTTTTCTAGTGCCTTACATCCTCTAAGAGAGTTCCTTCAACATCAATGTGAAGAATTGCAGTAGCAAGCATTATAGAGAGAAACTGACAAACAGAAACATTATTGTTAATCTGGAGAAAAAAAAATAGTTAGGCATATTCAACTTCGGGCTAGACAAAAACACAGTTCTATCTTCCTCTACTGTAGATGATGGTGATGCTTGGACTACTAGAATCCAGTGGAGTAATTTGAGTCCCCTCCTTTACAGTTGCAACACAAACCTAAATCTATATCAGAAAATTCAGAATCTTGGAACCCAAAATTTGAATATTGCTGCTCTGCCTCTGCAGATTGCTGCTAGAGATTCTACTATGCAACTCATTCCATCTGGAGTTACTTTATGAATTGCTTTTGCCCCTATTCATTATTCATTGTTTAATCACATGCAGTGTTGTACATATCGTACGATATACGTATCTTCGCATTTCAAAAATGCAATACGATACATCATACGTATCGTACAGTTACGATACAAAATGATACAATTACGATACGCTACGATACAGTTATGATACATTAAGATACGGTTACGATACGCTAATTTTTATTGATTTTTTTCAGAATTTTTTCTATTTGTTTTTAATTTTTGTTTTAAAAAAAAATACAATGCAGTTACAATATTTTACTATACAATGTATCTTAAAGTCATACCGATATGGCTTACGATATGCTTTTTACAACATTGATCACCTGGGTGATCACCTGGGTATGTTAGGCCCACCAATGGTTGACCTGTGCTGCAGCACACGCTAACTTCTCATCAGTGCCTATGTGTTTGAGTTGTCTTATTCCAGGGGAGTTTGTTCATTATTAATATTTTCTCTTTTTTCATTACATTTTTTATGACTTTGTATCTCTAAGTGATTATTATACATATTTATCTTTAGAGCCACTCAAGGCCCTTTTGCTGAAGCTGTCTGGCCCAGTGTTATCCGTATCGTACGATACGGACGCGTATCGTACGATACGTACCGTCCGTATCAACAATGTCGATACGGTACGCCTGATTTTTGCGATACGCGTACGTATCGTACGCGTATCGCATGTATCGTACGATACAGTGGGTGTATCGTACGATACACCCGATACTCCCCCGTATCGCACGATACGGGGAAATTTT
>JAANDH010001427.1:27268-53864 GCA_011799765.1 Nymphaea thermarum
CTTCATTGACCATTTTGATATATTAGATTCTTGGGTTGAAGAAGAACCAGCTGCAATACTTGATGAGGACGATCTTGATTTTTTGAATGTTGAAGGAGCAGCAGAGATTGTTGAAGTTGAAGAAGGAGAGGCTGGGGGGGAGCAATGGAATGTTGGTGACATTCCATTTGCAACAGAGGGGATAGAAGAAGAAGTTAATTGAATACTCTTACAGTCTTACTCTCTTAGGTTGCTTAATATGTGATTTTGATTTTTGAATGTTTGATTTCTTGTTTTGGAATGTCTTGTACTCTTGTTCATATACATGAATGATGAATGTTCCTTTAAATGCATTTTTCTTGAATTTTTTTTATTTTTACTAGTTTTTTCAGATTTTTTTAGATTTTTTCTGATTTTTTCCTATTTTTTATAATTTTTTAATATTTTTTACAAATTTAAAAAATAATTTTACGATACGTTACGATACATTTACGATACGTTACGATACGGCGTATAGGTCGGCCCGACCGATACACGATACGATACGGCAGTGATAACATTGGTCTGGCCCTAATAAACTAGGAAAAGTGGAGCATTACCACTTGGTGAATCGTCATAGGCCCTTCATTTTACAAACCCTTTTCTGTTGTAATCTCTTTTATTTTCTCTCATTTTGTCTCATAAGTATACTCGCTATTTCATATTTAGATAACTTACGATGGAACCATAAATAGCAACCAAGATGCACGTGTACCTGGCCACATGCATTAAGAATTTTGGTAGATAAACTGAAGATGAGGAAGTTGACGACGAATAAAGGAATGCAGAAAGCAGCTGACTGTAGCTGAGTTCAAGTAAGAAAACAGATGACTGACTTGGACGGTTTGCTACAACTATTCGGTTTCCTCTTGATGCAAACCTCTGGTACACTGATGAACTCCCCCTCTTGTTTGGACCTTGAGGCAAAAGACAGCCAACTGCGGAACTGATCAACTCTAATTAAAATTACAGGAACCACAACTTGCCCATCAATTCAATTGGTCCAACTTTCAAAAATTAACCAGAAGCAAAGGCAGGGCATCTTTTCATTGTTTTTTTACCTCTTTATGTACATTTTTCATATGCAACTCTTTCAACTTATCTTCTTCGTATAATAGCAAAGCATGAGATACAATCAAGAGGTTCCACTTTACATGAGAAGCCCAAGCAGCCACGAACCAGATTGAGAATTACCACAGATTAACCTGAAGCCTGAAGGTTGTACATATGCATTCGCCAACTTGAGCGATGTGAATGTGCTGGGTGAAGGTGGATATGGCTGTGTCTACTAGTGAAAAATAATGTTTCAGAATTTTAAAGTTTTAAATGACAAGGTTTTTCTCCAGTATAATATGACAGATTGAAAAGAAAACAGAAAAATATAGTAAAATTTTTAATATTTTTAAAAACTAAAAATGAGCAAAAATTAAATAAGTGAGAAGCTAATAACACAAACATAAAAAAATAAGTATATTTGCAACAAATAAAAAATAGAACATGAAAAAACTGTTTGGCATTAAAAAAATGAAAAAATAAAAAAATGAAAAAAACGCGTTAAAAATGTGTTTTTTTTTTAATGTATTTTTAAATGTATTTTTTAAAGTTTTTAAATGGAAATTTAAGTTATCGTGTCTTTTCGCATTATTTCTAAAAAAAAAGTGTTTTATATGGATAGCCTCTTTTTTTTGCTAGTGAATCTGGGTATTAGTTAAAATGATATTGCGTCATAGAAAACGTCTCTAATGAAGGCAAGGAAAACGATCGGTCTGAGCCTTCGCTTATGACGATACACCATGTTCTGTTTTGGATTTGTCCCCTTCCTGTGTGTTTCAGAAATTTCCTCCGATAGTTGGATGAGCATATCAGGTACCGAGAAGAATTAGAATGCAGCTGAGCCACTTTGGCTGGTTAAACAGAGGTAGATGCAGTTAAACAGAAGTTCTCAAAAGACATATCGCATAAACTTTTCCATGCAGGTGTCCACTAATAAGACATGCGTATGAAGAGATCATCCAAAAGAAACACCAAGTGCCTTGTAACAATGCTTTTTGCGGTCATACATTAAACCGTGTCGCAATGACGACCGGTCGATCTTCTTCAGTTTAAGGGAAAAAAAAGATAACTAATGGCATCATCAGCTGTTAGTTTCCAACTTTCCATCGTTTTCCAGGAACGCTAAGCCAAGTTTTTAACGGAACAGACAAACAAGCACTAACCAAGAGAGCAAAACAGGCTTACATGTTTTTTCCTTCTTCCTCCAGTATCCTTAGGTCACCAATGCACGACGAAATCTCGACAAAGAGAACGAGAGAGCAGTGGGCTGCAGAGACAAACAATGGATTCCTTCAACTGATTGCTTCAATAAGGTCTCCCTAACATAAGAAAAAGAAATAGTTGTATTAACGGTGAAAAATCGATTGAAGAACAAGAGGATGGTGAAGATCATAAAGAAGATGGTGAAGATCGTGAATGTCAACAGAGAAAAGGGGGGAGAGAATGAGGGGTTACGTCTGGAACAATATATATATATATATATATATATATATATATATATATATATATATATATATATATATATATATATATATATATATATATATATATATATATATATTGTCTCCTCTTTCTCTTTTTAAAATCTCTCTCTTTCTTTTCCATTTGGCTTAAAATCATCTTTTATAAATAATCATACATATGAGTGCATCTTATGTATATATATACATATAATTGTATCATTTTCTCTAAAACCATTTCCTCTCTCTTTATTTCTTTTTCTTCCTTTCATTCATCTAAATATCTTTTTTTAAGATCTATAAATTTTTATTTTTTATTTTTATTTATCAACTTCATTAAGATCAAAACTCCAGTAATGACTCAATGTTAGAATTATATTTGATCGTCTATAACTTCATTCTGCTTTCAAAAACTTTTTTTTTTCCTTTACATGGATATTTTTTATAAAAATCTAGATATATGTGATAGTAGAAATGCTTTTAAATGTTATGGTAGAAACAAATAATTTACTTTCAATTATATAGAATCAATGCATTTATGCATTCACAATGAAATTCATAAATGATCACAAGCATATTTCTAAAAAAACTTGAGCAAAATGAGGTGAAACTCTAGCTAAGTAGTAACTAAATTAAAGTGATATCTCAAATCTACTTAAGATTTTTAAGGGAACACTAATTGATTCAAAAGAAATTTTTCAAAATATCAACATTAGCTTTCAAAGAATTTCAAACGCCACTCTTAAAGGTTTCTTGATTTCAAAAGTTTTTTAAATCAAAACGGTTTATTCTATCAAATGATAGTTCAAAAAATTTCTCATCTAAAAGTCTTTGAGACATCAATCTTCAACATTATTTCCAAGCACCACACCGCATTTAGGGTGAATAAGATGTTTAAGTAAAAATAAAATATAGCAAGAATAAGCATAACCCTTAGATTAGTTACTTATGGTAAAGGCACTAAGAATGGTCAATCCTCGTACCAGCGGGTGAGTCTCTTTTTCAACACAAAACCTTATTTGCCCAAAAAACCAAAATAAATTTTACATTATATATATATATATATATATATATATATATATATATATATATATATATATATATATATATTAACAAGCTGATCTACCTTAAATAAGTTTGCATGAAACAACTCAAACTTGGCTTGTTAGTTACCCAAGTTTAAAATAGTGGCTCAATCTCAAGTTGTTTACCACATTGGACGAGATCGAGACAAGCTTTAAACGGTTGAACTGCAGTTCGAGTTCAAATTGCCCAACTCAATACTCACTCCTTATAGTGAGAAGCAGTCAATGTAGTAGAAATTAGATTTCTCTTCAACCTTAGCCACCACATCCAATAAGCACATTTCTCTTTAACCTACTCACTTTACTATTTTGATTCCAATTTTCCTCCTTTGTCAGTGCTCGCTGCACTAAACTTATCAAGACATGTGAATGTCTGCAACATGCAACCCTTCAAATGCCATCAATTATGTTGTTTCGATTTTCATATCATTTAGGCCTCTTTAGATTAATAAAATTTCCAACATCTATTCATCTCAAGAATTGCGATCAGAATTTGTTAGCCTCTTATTAGAGAACACTTCACCTGAAAAACATAAAGTTTCAACCTAGTTGCCACTTGAACTCGTTGATCATCCAAAGATATGAACTGATCCTATAATAGTTGTCCACAATAAACTCACAGTGGGACGAAGAGATTACTTCTTTCTTACAAAAAATGCATCTTGGACACACACAACTACCTATCATTTTCTTACAAGCATGTGAACATGGCAAAAAATAGTTTTTGTCTAGGGTACTTGCTCTAGCGAAACACCTAGGCCTGTAGCAAATGGTGTGTCGAAATTATTTTTCGGATGGAATTAGCCATGGTAGGAAAGAGCTATAGGAGGCAGTTATCAATGGTACAACTCTATACTGGTGATGTTTCTAAAGTGATTATTGGGTACATGTCTATACCATCACCACTGTAGCCCTCTTTCCTTTTTTTAAATAAATGTTGCTTACAAAAAATTAAACTAAGGGCACGTGTGACATGAACCATGAAGATATCTAATCAACACCAGATTTGATTTATAAATTTTGATCAAATAGACAACCACAAGGCACATGCAGCAACACACCTAGTTTTCAAAATGTGACCTTTCTAATATGTATGCAAACAAAAAGAAAAAAGGAATTTTGGAGATATAGCTGGATCGTTACTGTAGTTTGTCCATCTTGGTAATATATTCGTGAAACATAGGACAAGTTAATAATCAAGCATAAGTATTCCAAGCAAAATATAGAGTGGTTTAACAAAGGAATATCATGGAAGAGTTTCACAAAGAAGTGCTGTCCATGGCATTTTGTGCATCCCATGAACCTTTACCCCACATTTGGCAAACAAAATAGTATGTAACTGTTGATTATTGACCAGAGGTTGGGGCAGATTCATGGAATATGCACTTTAGAAAGTGTTATATGAATTTGCCCCAACTTTTAAAAGATATTTATAGAAGAGTTACTAAATGTTCCCTTTAACAAATGGTTCCATGGAACCTCAAACTTTTCAATCACAAGCACTATATTACCATTGACCACAATGGTATAGACATTTCACTTTTTAATTTCTATGTAACAAAGCAAATATCAAAATGAATTTATCCACATCACATTTGGTTTTATTTTTATGTTCCTACGATCAGACAGTGAACATTTAAAACACTAGCCGTATTATATTTTGTAGCTTGTCTCCATTTTAACTACTCATTTTAATACTAATTTAATAATTTGTGTCAAGGAAGACATGCCTCATCAACCCCCCGTGAACAGCTTAAAACTATTAAGCATTGCATGATAAAAAAAAGGATGAGAATAAATTTCCATGAAATAATTTAGCCCTAAAAAAGTTTACCTCATTTAACTTTTCTTGCACCAACTTAGGCTGGTTAATGTAACTAAAATATGTTTGGCAGAGCATCTAACATAAACAGTCGACAAATCAATACTTGGCTGATGAAAATAGTGCCAATCAATCCAAAAACTGTGGTTACCAATCCCAAGATGGGTGTTCATGCTTGTATATTTTGTTGTCTCAGTCAAGTTTGTATTTTCTCTAAATTGTCGTGAGATTGCGACAAAAATGAAACATCTATAAGAGAACCAACAAACTGTATCCACTTATATTAATCACAAAGATACCAAATGGACATGGTTTGAAACTGGGAAAATCACAATAAAAATGAAATGAAAATGCATTGTTAGCATACATAATTTTTCTTATTTAAGATTTTGGATGGTTTCCCATTTGCAGAATAAATAAGCTTCAAATTCCCTTGCCCATTTTTGATAATGCCAACATTTTCTTGAAGAAATATAGTGAAACAAGTTGACATATCCTCTGCATGTGGAAAAAAGGGAGGAGTCTATCTCAATGCTTCATCTAGGCAATGACCATTTCCATTAGTAATCAAGGTTATCATTGCTTTTTAGCATATTCTCCATGTCACTTGAAGCCACAAGGTGATGGTTTTGAAAATGTCAAGGCCCATGCATATCCACTAAGCAATTATTTAGATGAAACCAATCACTCACCCTTCCACAAAGCTTTTTTTGCCTCTGTAATGTCAAACCAAGTCATTCTGTGGAGCCATAAAAGATGTACACTGGTATGTGGTTATGAAAAACAGAGATTCACAACTTAGACAATAATTCTACTTAGACAATTATGGCCACTTTTTCCAAACAAAACACCCATTGGTTGCAAATGGGTAGACAAAGTGAAGAAAATTCAAATGGCTCCATTGAGTAATACAAAGTCGCTTAGTAGCAACATTTAACTTGTTGCCAAACTTGCTACCATTTTCTGCATCCTTGCTATAGTTGCCATCCATGGATGGACTCCACTGAGTTGAGTTAAATTAATAATCCCTTCTTCTTGTGGGGCCTCTGCGAGGAGGTTTGCATGCATGCATGACTTCCTCTAAGGTTTGCTAGACAAGGAAAGCAACACCAAGTTTGTCAATTGAGAAATTGATCTATGCCCTCGAACAACCTTTGAAGACTTGGTTTGCTTACATAACTGAAATATGTTTGGCAGAGGATCTAACATAAACAGCCGACAAATCATTACTTGGCTGATGAAAATAGTGCAAATCAATTCAAAACCTGTGGTTACCAATCCCAAGATGGGTGTTCATGCTTGCATATTTTGTTGTCTCAATCAAGTTCTTATATTCTCTAAATTGTCATGAGATTGCAGCAGAAATGAAACATCAATCTGCGAACCAGCAAACTGTATCCGCTTGTATTAATCTTAAAGATATCAAATGGACATGGTTTGAAACTGGAAAAATCACAATAAAAATGAAAGAAAAATGCATTGTTAGCATACATAATTTTTCTTATTTATGATTTTGGATGGTTTCCCATTTGCAGAATAAATAAACTTCAAATTCCCTTGCCCAATTTTGATATTGATACTGCCAACATTTTCTTGAAGAAATACAGTAAAACAAGTTGACGTATCCTCTACATGTGGACAAAAAGGGAGGAATCTATGTCAATGTTTCATCTAGGCAATGACCATTTCCACTCATCATCAAGGTTATCATTGCTGTTTAGTAAATTCTCCATGTCATTTGAAGCATAAGATGATGGTTTTGAAAATGCCAAGGCCCATGCATATCCACTAAGCAAATTATTTTGATGTCCATAAAGCTTTTCTTGCCTCTAAGGTCAAACCAAGTCATTCTCTAGAGCCATAAAAGATGTACACTGGTATGTAGTTATGAAAACAAATATTCACACCTTAGACAACAATTCTACTTGGACAATTATGGCCCCTTTTTAACAAAACACCTGTTGGTTGCAAATGGGTAGATAAACTGAAGTAAAATTCAAATGGCTCCATTGAGAAATACAAAGTCGCTTAGTAGCAACATTTAACTTGTTGCCAAACTTGCTACCATTTTCTGCATCCTTGCTATAGTTGCCATCCATGGATGGACTCCACTGAGTTGAGGTAAATTAATAATCCCTTCTTTTTGTGGGGCCTCCATGAGGAGGTTTACATGCATGCACCACTTCCTCTAAGGTTTGCTAGACAAGGGGAGCAACATCAAGTTTGTCAATTGGGAAATTGATCTATGCCCTCCAACAACCTTTTGGGATTTGGTTTGCTAAAATCATATCTAAGAGCAATTTATGTTTCCTATATCCCAGTGAGTAGAGGAGACCTTTCACCGGTGCCCCCATCCAATTCCTTTTCTCTCCAAAGTACATGGTTTGCATTCATCGTCTCAAAGTGCTGCCCTTATCGCGCTTTAACTCGTGGTCGTCCCCCCCTCCCTCCCTCTTTTGCAGTAGAGAAAGTTGACGACTTAGTGATTCACATTAAAGATGGGCTGCCTACTAGCTCTTGCCCTGTCCATTGTGGCCATGCCCTCAGGGACATTTGTTCATATATATATATATATATATATATATATATATATATATATATATATATATATATATATGTGTGTGTGTGTGTGTGTGTGTGTGTGTGTGTGTGTATATTGATGATATCATTATTAAAGAGAGAATACTAATGATATGTAATCTTAAACAAGTTGTCCAGGACAAATTCCATTTGAAGGATTTGACAAAGCTTAATATTCCCTTGAAATTGAAGTCAATCGATCAAAAGAATTGGAGTTTTAACTCTTAAAGAAAGGATTCTACTGAATTGTTGAAGGATACATGACAAATAGGAGTAAGGCTAATTGATTTTCCTATAGAGCAACGACTTAATCTAAATTATGAGAAAGAAATCCAATCTCTGATATATATCTTTACATATTCCAATATAGTTTAGTCAACCAGGATCTGCACACATCTTGAGACAACATGCGGTATACTAAGGTATTTAAAGGCCACTATATGCTATGAATTTTTACTTTTTACTGCAAGTAAAATACACATCAAAGGGTGGCTACCGTGACTTAGATTGGGCTTCCTGCCCCATGAATTCTCACTAAGCGAGGGCAATTATAGTTGATGTTTACAATGTCTTAATTCCAATTACTAGTAGTACGTAGGTTAAGTTTTAAAACTTATAAGCTTGAAATAAACGAGTAAAAAAAAAGTTTTTATGTAAAAACAACCAAATTTTGCTTGTTACTTTTTTTTTATCAATCAATTTAGACAAAAACTCCAAGACAGCCCACATTTTAAGTGACTTGAGTTCAAATTTTGAGATGGCCATCGTCAGGTCTCAGTATTATCTTTTTGTGCATCGTAATAGGTCTAAAAGCAATTTCTGTGAAAGCAGAAAGCCTAAGGATATTTTGGATAGCTAAGAACCGGTGGTCTCTCTTAAAAGACGGTGGGATAAAGCACCTATTCTAAAAAAAAAAAAAAAATAAAACAAAAAATTTGGTTATAAAAAATTCTGCCACGCAACGATTTTGCCGACGGCAAAATCATTGATTCAACGGTCCTAAATAATAAAAGAGCTCCATTCACTCTGCCAAGGGCTTGAGGTTTGGGACCTTTAATTGAAAAAAAAGAAACTTGAAAATACATTTAAACCGTAAAAGAAGTTAAATTTATAAACTTTAAATTGCAGAAAGTACCGGTTTAGGACCTTTAAATTGAATAAAGGGGTCAACGACTGACTCAGTAGCCGGCTGTGCATCTTGACGCGGAAAGGTCTACGTTGTGGCTTTGATCCCTGCCCGTCTGTGGGAAGAAAAGAGTAAAAATGAAAAATGGTTACGGGTATTTTCGTCCTCTCGAGTTCACAAAACCCTGGTCGAGCGGAGCTCCCTTCCTCGCTCTTCCTCTTCCCGGAGTCAGCAAACCCTCCAGAAAGGGAAGGGGAGAAGAAGAAAGGGGGAAACTATCGCCACGCGTGAGCCGGCGAACGAGAATTTAAGGTCTTTCTTCTACTCTCTGTGATCTCTTTCTGTCCTTCCTTCTCTCGTTTCGTAGTTGAAGTTTCTGATGCGGCCTGATTTGCAGTGATGGACGGGAAGATAGGCCTGTTGCTGCTCATACTTTCCATATGTGTTTGCTCGGAGGGTGCAGTGTTCGCTCCCATTTCGAATCGCCACCGATCCGCGGCATTGGAGTTGTTCACGCCGTCCGAAGATGGTTCCTTCGGCGGGTTAGCTATTTCGTTCCCGATCTCTGTTCCAGTCGAATTTTGTTGCCCTTGATTATTGATTATATAAGTCTTCGCTATTTGCTCGCCCTAGAGACCCTTCTTTTTGCTTCTTTTTTGTTTCTATGTAGAATTGGTTGGCCTTGTGGTCGGATCTGCTTTAGTTGTGTGATCTTCCCCGTAAGTTATCCGACAATAGTAGGACCAGTGAATTGATCTTCCGGGGAAATGTTGGATTTGTTCCCTAGTGGGAAAAAGGCGTGATCGGTGATGTAGAAGTTCTCTGCAATTCCTTTTTGTTGAATATATTAATCTCGAATTGATGACGACTTTTAAATTTTTAATAACATTCTGGCATCGTTGAAAGTATTGTCATGAGTAGTGCTCCTCTCTAAGGTACTTGGAGTAGTAGGTGATTTACTATTACTTGTGAAAAACTGTGAATCAACAACTTATATTGGCATATATGTATGTTTCACCGTGAAAGTAGAGATCGTTATTATTGTTGATATTTAGTAATATTGTGCATATAACTGGAACATAAATATCTTTACCTCGAAAGGTTGTCTTTTACCTGTGCCAATGTATAGTAACTCGTGCATATGGACAGAAACTCGTTGCCTATATTCCTGAAAATGTCATGTTTTATTGTCTTTTATTCCTCACTTAATTGTCGTGCTTTTATGTTTTCTATTTTTTTTTTTCATTTTGAAGAACAAGTTGTACAGTTGTACTGACTTGGCCGAGTAGTCTGGACTCTGGACTAGCCTTTCAGGGGCTTGACTTTGTGTCTGATTTCTGATTTTTGACTATTTAGGTAACATTTTGCATCATAAAGTTTTATTTTTCTCCCTAAATAGTTAAAATATGGTACATAAATTGACCGACTTGTACTTCTGTTACTCTGTATGTATTTATCTGATGCTATCTAGTGCAGAAACGATGATGTAGGTGTGGGGAATGCTACCATAGCAGAATCTCTGAGTATGCATGACTTTGAGCATTTTTTTTTCAAACCAGAGAAACTTGTTCTCAAATTTTCCAGATCCAGTAAACAAGCACAATTTTATGAGTCTTTCATTTTTATATAAAACTGTTAATTTGAGTCCTTGCAAAGCTATAACGGTTTGCTGACATGTTGAATTGAAGAATCCGAGAATCAATGCCTATAAAATGGAGCATGTGAACCATTTCTTCTAAATTAACGAAATTGGGTTTATAAAGGTCTGATTATGTGAAGATACACATAATTTTCTGTGTCTGCATTTGTTAGTCTTTGTAGAAGCACTTTTAACAGGTTGATTTTATTTATTTTTCCTCAGATTCCAGGAAATGTATGAAGCATTGAGAACATTTCAAATTCTTGGAATTGAACCTAATACTGAAACAATGCAATCGTCTTGCCATCTCTTGTCAGAATCTCTTGACCCTTCATCTGCCAAAATTGATGAGCTCTTTTATGCTCTTAAAGCTAAATCCATTGGTCATTGCCAAATAGGTTCTGCTATTCTTGAGGTAATTCCAAAATGTTTTATTTCACTTGTATGGAAGTGCATATTGTGACTTTTTTCTTGTTTCAGCAATTTCCTTGACCTTCAGTGTTACTGAATTCCTTTTGATGTTCCTCTTATACTCCTCAAGGAAATCAAGTTGAGGCTTCAAAGCGTTGTGAAAGATGCAAGTTCGTTGTCTGATTACTACTATGCAGTTGGAGGATTGGTTTCTATCAAGGTACTTTGTTTTGTTTAAGTTCTCTACTTCTTTTTTATATGTATGTATTGTCTATAAAGAGAGAGAGAGAGAGAGAGAGAGAGAGAGAGAGAGAGAGAGAGAGAGATGTCGAACCTGTCATTCTTTTCCTTTTCAATAAAGGCAGGATGGGACTCATCCTCTGGTCAGTTTTTCCAGTATTTCTTGTGTGTATATATCTTGATACATGTGTGTATATAACTATATATATATATATATATATATATATATATATATATATATATATATATATATGAGTAATCATAGGCTGTTCTTGGAGCACCCACACCCACTTAGATTTTTTTTTTTTTTTCATGAATGATACACTTTTCTGTTCATCGCACCCTATGAGGCTATGACTATGATTTCCATAAACTTTTTACTGTTTAGTAAAAAACAAGTTGTAGATCAACGTGTCAATTTTTAAGTCTTAAAAGATCACATTTTATGTCCAAACCACATGATCTAAAACATCATTCTAATTGCAACAAGATGACCCATAGCTATGGTTTTCATGACACCCATAGGTACTTCAGGAGCACTCTGGCATTGCTAATATATATGTACACACACAGACAGCTGCTTTGGTGCACCTTGCATCTATTGTCTTTTCATTTGATCTGGTTAAATTATCAGCCTATATAGGAGGAGATATTAGTGACTCCCATCGCTAATGATCCTTTATTAAATTTTTAGATGTAAACATGATACAGATACTTAAATTGGTAAATTGTCCCTCATGATGCATGGATTGTCCGTTCACATATTACAGCATTCTCACAGATTGTCCATCCACAATGGAGGTAGACATGCTGACATCTTGGAGTATTTAATAGATGTTTGAGAGAGAAGAAACATGTCATCTTCCACAGTAAACTTATATGAGAGAGAGAGAGAGAGGGAGAAAGAGAGAGAGAGAATGCATTATTTCCTTTTTTTTTTTTTTTAGTTTTGGAAAACCGAATCTGTCTCTCATTTACTTTTAGATCATTAGTCACCTTTTATTATCTCTTTCTCATCTAGGTCCTGGGATTAAATGTGATCCAAAGATCTAAAAGCAGAGTAGGTGCACTGGAAAGCAGCACCTTTGTCACCACTCTCTCGTATACTGTTCTGTGCATTGACATTCTTTTTGAGTTACTGAAGTCTATTTGTTTTTTATAGGTTAGTTATACCAGTTTAAAAGTCCTTAAACTTATAATCCTTTTATGGGAATGCTGTTTGAAATTGTTTATATAAAATTATAAATATGTGTTGCCAATCTTCTAGCGTCATGGTTTTGTTGTTGAAAAAAGATGGTGTTTCACCAACTGATTTTATTCAGCTTTACTTTATTTTCAATGGTGAATGAAACTTTCAAGTGCCACTGGTTTTTCCCCAACATCTGGCAAATATGTCTTGGTTGTTGTGGAACACTTGTCTACAATCTTTCTGATGGATCCATTTGCATGTATTTATTTGACAACATTTATCGTACTTGCAGGAGCAGAGTCATGAGAATAATAACCTGCTTGCTGATGCCAGCGGTGTTTTTCGCTCAATTAAGGTAACTCCTTTCATATTTTTTGTTGTAATTTTGTAGGTTGTCTTGGTATTCACTTTTTTTTAGCCTTATACTATTGACAACTCACTCTATTTGCCAGTCGCTTAGTCAAAGTGATGGGAGGTGGCGATACAATTCTGATGGTGCGGAATCAAGTACCTATGCTGCAGGTCTGACTCAACTCAAAATTTGTTGTGAAAAGAAAAATAGCTCTGTATATACTTGATCCAATAAACATGAAGGCATGTGACTGATCAAAGTAAACAATTTATTGTTACTTTGTTGTCTGTCTTGAAGCCTGTAGACTCCAGCTTTTCATTTTCTTATCCATTTTGATTGAAGTGCTGGATATTTATAGCTATCTTACTGTTCCCTGCCACTTCTATTTATACTTTGTAGGGACAAATTTTCATGATATTTGAAAATGTGGTGATATAATAACAAACTAATGGTAATATTAGGGGCAAGATATCACATATCTTCAGAATGCTGTTTGTGATGCAGATTGTGGCCTTGTTGCAACAAATGAGATATTTGGAAAATTCTGTTTATGATAATGACAGCATGGAATTGTCTTTTTTTCTTTAAACAACTTTTTTATTTTCAATATTTTCTGCCTCTTCCTTTTTGTTTCATAGAGAACTAAGAGAAGTACCTGAAGAAGTTTCTTGTTAACTTTTATGGTGCTTTAAAACAAATTTGTGGTGGCCTAGTGGAGCTGCTGAATAATGTCAAACAGTTTATTTATGGCTTGAGAACTAGTGAAAGAAGAAGAGGAGGATATTTACTTGTTTAGAATTTCTAAGAAGAATCAGTTATTGATAAAATCTGATGATCGAGAAATTATTCATGGCTATTACCAGTGAATCTGGACGAATTTTACTGGATATCTGATCTGGCCAAGTGAGTATGGAGGTAGATATGGATTAAAAAATACATGTTTTTAAAATTGGTTTCTAGTTTTATCCACATTCTCTGTTAGATTTGAAGGGGACAAAAATATTATCCATTTCTGATAAATTTTCTTTAGCTGGATTGCGAGTAACAATGGGATATTAGAACTGAAGCAGTGTTTTAGCTTAAACAGCGAATGTGTATTGGTATGCATTCAGGGCTTCAATATCCTTTAAAAGCGAACGTCTTCCAAAGTCTGAATTCGGAAGACAGCTATTAGATGAAGTGTTAATAAGGGATTTGTTGTTATGATGTCTATCAGTGGTTCAAAATTCTTTTAAAGAATAGGAAGGAGCCTCTTTCTAAGACTAGTAATCCACTATCTCTTTTCATTTAAAGTACTTAAAGGCCGAAGTAATTTATTATTTTCATCTGCTCTTTCTCCTGTTTATCCTTGTATGTATTCTAATTTCTAAATAATGTTTGGTATATCCTTAGGACAAAAAAGAAATCGAATGAAGTCTGAGATTTATTGTACTTTTGTTGACACTATTTTTGCATACCTTATTGTGATAAGGTATTTAAAGAACAATAATATGTGAAGCACCCAATAAAAATCTGTACGTGGTTCTTGCCTATGATAGGGATATTTTGGGACTCCACTTATGAGTTATGATAGTATTGTGGAGCCTAGCACTCTAGTACTTGTCGTAGGCAATCTTGCGCGACCTCTTGCACTAATAGTGTTGGAAGAAGACTGATAAATAGGTTGTCTTTCAGTATAATCAGGTTGATGAATGCATTGATCTGACACATTTGCAGTTACTTGCATTCTTTAACAGTTTACCTTTATCATTTCAATGTTATCAGGTTTCATTTACTTTTTGACTAAAGTTACGTTCGTAAGATTCATGAGTTTTGTATTGAGATATTTCCCCATGAAGCTTTTGTTCAGTAACAAAAAGGGCGCTCTTTTGTGTTTCATGTTTAGAGGTGCTGAAGCATGAATGATCTTACTCTGACATCCAAAATTTTTTCCTTTAAAAGCATTAGTAAATATTCAAGGGCATATTGTTGTTGTGAGCAAGGTGAAGTCCACTTTGGCATTTAATTCCTGTTTATATCTGCCTTCTGTTAACTCACCCTTTCCTTCATGCATTTGACTGGACTTATTTCCGGTTCTATAGTATGACTCTTTTTTGTAGCTCTGGCCATCTTCTACCTTCTCATTCTATTCCTTTTTATGTGTGCAGGGATGGCATTTTCAGCCCTTGCTGGAGTTATCTCATTGGCCGGTTCTGAAATTGAAGAATCAATGGTAAGACCGCTTTGCTGCTTAACTTGTTTTTCTATGCGTGCACCTACATGAATACATGGAATGCAAATGCTATCAGGCAGATTTCTTTTCCCTTTTAGCAATGATCTGGGCTTGCCAATGTGATAGCTGTTTGATAGGATATGGTTAGGCTGGTTTTTAATGGATGTGAAAGACTTGACAGCCGAAACTGTATCATATGTTATGATACAAAAACAAATGATATTTTGTTTTACCATTATTTGTCCAAGCATGTGCTAATAAAATCCATGGTAAACACCGGTGTGGTCGAAAGCTCTAGTTGGGTCCAAGGCAGCAGACTCCCTACAAAGGCATAAATGGGATCTGTGTGTTCTAAGCTTAATTAGTCAGGACGGAGGAAAGGAAAAATGAAAGAAGACAGAATCTGTTGAAGTTTTTGGGCTGCCTCGAAGGGTGCCTGGGCCTGCTCTTGACTAACCAGTAAAAATATGACTAGGGGTCAAGTTGCCAGACTTTGCAACAATGACTTTTTGATTGATAGGATGATAAGATAATAATATCTGTCACATAGGTGTGGGGTGCGGGTGTGGGTGCCGGAGCAGCACATCCCAAAATATTTAGGTTTTTGCGGTGTGGTGATATATATATATATATATATATATATATATATATATATATATATATATATATATATATATATATAGCAAACTTGTCTATAAACAACAGAATATTAAATAACAAATTGGAATTGCAAAACAACAATTCAACGAATCTTTTAGTAATTAATGTATAGAACATAATGCATACAACCATATTAGAATTTTAGAACAGCATATATTATATATAGTAAAATACTGTAACTTGTAATATAACATACTAATATATATACAAAAGCAGGAATTGAAATCGACACTTGGAAAGAAGAACACGGCTGCACATATAGTACAAGTAACAAAACTTATATGTTAATATATTATAACCAATATCCAATAATGTATACCATGATATGAAAGAACAATAAAAGTGTACAGTAAAATGTTAAAACGGCAAGTTACAGCACAACTGTATATTGTTACTATCTATGTTGTCAAGGTGCCCAGGTGCTGCCTTGGCACCAGGCAGCGCCTAGGTGAGGGCTAGGCAAAAAAGATGACCAATTTTTCTTTTAATTTTTTTAGTTATGTTGATATGTCAAATTATTTTGATTAACTATTACTAATATTTGAAATATGAAGAGTAGTAATATAACAAGCATAATCAACGTAAACAATCAAAATTTAATTGTTTACTTCACTGAATATGCAAAATCAATAGAAGAAGTTTAACATTACTCATTAAATGTAATCTAATTTAAGAAACAAAATAAAAACTAGATCTAATCTCTAGAAGAAGGAATGCAAATCCGCAAGAAGGCTTCAATTTATTTGTACTTAAAGAAAGACATACCATACTAATGTATAACAGACTAAGTGACTAACAGTATATACATATAACAACATAATAAACATAACACTACATAAACATGACATAAAGTCTAAGTAACATGGGTACGGCTAGGAGGGCCCCGTACCCTACGGGGTTGGGTACGGCGGAAAATTATAAAAAATCAAAAAAATTCAGAAAAAATCTAAAAATAATCCAAAAAATCAGAAAAAATCAGAAAAACTAGTAAAAATCAGAAAAATTCAAGAAAAATGTATATATATATATATATATATATATATATGTCTGTGTGTACGGCCGTACCCCCGTTTTTTGAAAATGGTCCGTACCCGTACCAATACCCGTACCCGTACCTATGTGACATAGCATAAAGTACATAACAATATATACTCAGTTAAGAAACTTTAATTGAAAGGGAATGTGATTTTTCACTTTCCCATGGACTAGGTGTGTTGGACCCTAGGCCAGCGTAGGCGAGCTTAAGCGCCAGCCTAGGCACCAACACATATCCGGTTGCCTAAGTGGTGGACTTAGACGACGGGTGTGGACTCACGCTTAGTCCTCACCTAGTTAAGGCTTAGGCGAGGCCTTAACAACATAGTATACTATGAAAACAGCAATAAAACAATAACATATTTCAGACTAATTATAAAATCCTAAAAAAAGGGTACATCACAAATAAGAACTGAAAAACACACAGCAAATGTGAAAAACAGGGTTGCAGCAACAACAAACAATTATTCATCAGTCATCACACACATTTAAAAAAAAGGACTGGACAACAGTGAAAAATTGAACATAAAAGGTTGATAATTGATACTTGATAGAAAACTCAACGGAAAACACCAGAGGACTAAAAGACAGCTCGCTGTCTCAGGTTGCTGTCGCTGGTCACTGAAGAACGGAAAGCTGATAAAAAAAAAAACACTGGCTGCTAGAAGACTGAACGCCGGTTGTCTTGTGCCAGAGAAGGGCTGTTCTCAGGTTGCTGTCGCACTGATGGCTGCCGGAAAATCATTGTCTATTAAGTCTCCAAACACACACGGAAGGCCGAAGTCCAAGGGGGTTGGGCGGTCGACTGATTTCAATCGAAGCCCTAACCCTCTTTTCATTTACTTATAATGAAATAATTAAAAAAAAAACACATATAGACTTGGCACAGTTTCAATCGAAGCCCTAACCCTCTTTTCATTTACTTATAATGAAATAATTAAAAAAAAACACATATAGACTTGGCACAGGTGACCGCACCCGACTTGCGTCAAACGCCAGTTGGGTGTATGTTGAAAATGAACAGAAATGGTCTGGTGTGGCTGACCACACCCTGACTCTCCTTGACCGGATGTGGGTGCTAGTTAGAGCCGCACCCAACCCGAGTCATGTCGACGCCTATGTCACATAGGTACGGGTACGGGTATGACATTTTTGCAAATCTTGGTACGGCGATAATTATCGATAATTATATATTTTTAATTAAAAAAATTAAAATTTTTGAAAAAAACAAGCAAGTAACTTAAATATACTTGAAAAACATAAAACAAAATTGATATAACAAAGTCAACAACAAACATGGTTAGTCTGACCTGCGTCAGTCCAACCAGATGACAAGTTCAGATATGAACATATATCAACTTATTGAGTCCCTTTGACTGTAACTTCTATGTTTTCTAACAATAGCTACTCGGCAAAAGGTAATAAAGACTACCGACTGCTTGATGTAGATGGCATGTGTTTACAGAGACCAAAGATGCATAAGCATTTCAGCAGGCAAAAAAACCCTACACAAATACATCTCTTCAAAGCACATACAAAATCAAACCAGCTACAAGCACAGACTATAAAATACTGAAAATGAAGTGGCTGAAAATGGAGGTCGTAGGAATAGTCGAACAGGGAGCAGGTTCTTGAAAAAGATGACGACATTCAAAACAGATAAATAGGGAGCAGGAAATTCCGTCGGAATGTGCCATCAATTTTGGGAAGCTAGAGAAGAACAAATCCCGCAACATTGAAGCAGATCAGTATTTGAGAACCCAAAAAATCAAAAGGGAACAAACAAACTAACAAATGAAAAACCTGCCGTCGGCGTCGCCCACTCGCCGTCTGTCACAGTTCGACGTCTGTCACCGGTCGCCGTTCATCGCCGGTCGCCGTCCATCTCCACCTGCCCAAACACCCGCCGGAAGACCTGCTGTCGAAAGCCGAGAGGGAGGGAGGAGACGAGCGTCGGACGTCAAAGGTTTTTTAGATTTTTTTCGTGGTTTGGATCTGATTCCGACCCGGATCCAGATCCAACGTATCGCCATGTACCCCCATACCAGTTTTGCCGTACCGGCGTACCGGTACGGGTATGCGACCCATTCTGGCGTACAGCTGTGACATAGGTCGTCGCGGGTGCGGCGGCAAAAATAAAGCGTCCGTCTGACTTAGGATAATATTATCAGAACTGTCTATGAATGTCTAACTGTTAGGTGCCCCCTTTGCTGCTGTCAGTTGGAAGACATGAACCATTTATTTTTTAGTGTAAATTCACTGATAATGTTTGGAAGGACATAACAAGGAGGTTTAACAAGAAGAGACTGCCACATACTTCAGTTACACAGGAACTACTGAAATGGAATGCGGCCTTCAAAA
The DNA here is from genome assembly GCA_011799765.1 of Nymphaea thermarum. Classification (NCBI taxonomy): domain Eukaryota; kingdom Viridiplantae; phylum Streptophyta; class Magnoliopsida; order Nymphaeales; family Nymphaeaceae; genus Nymphaea; species Nymphaea thermarum. The sequence goes on from JAANDH010001427.1 coordinate 46,512, forward strand.
GGGATGGATCTCCAAAAGTTGGAAAATGGTTTTTCCCAGTCACGTGGAAAATTTGGATGCCTGAAGAATGAAGCTGTTCATAGGGACTCCCCCTTTTACCATTCCTAAGGTTGGACAGCTTGTCTGGAGAGCTTGTGTAGATGTTATCCTTGTGCAGGATTGGAAAGACCAGCAAGCAGGTTTATTTCAATGGTTAAAGTATTGCCTGGTTGCAGCCCCCTGGCTGCTACATAACACGCAGGATATTCTCATTTTCCTAATTAGTGTGAAGATTGGGGCTAGGAAAATTATAGGTGTGGCAGTTAACAGGTCTGGAAATGAAATCTTGTTTTAAGAAGTTTCTTGTGAAGCAGATTATTTACTATACCCTGAAATGCACATTATAAACAAGATCATCCCCCGCATTCCTGTTAGAGACGGCTTCATAGGCATCCTTTCTAACAATACTAAATGGCGTGGTATTCTTAAAGGTTGCCTAGAGGGTAGGAGCAGGCTAATATGCCATTCTCCAAACATTGTCAACGTGGCCTCTAAGATTCAAATTCTAAGGGACGACTTCCCAGCTAGCATCCTTGATAAACCTTGTTCCTTTAATGCATGGTGCAGCAAATGTTGATTCGATTGTGGTCTGAAATGCTGAACTACATACGCAGTCATGCCTCTCAAGGAATCCTTTGGCCTGTCCTAAACGTTTTTATTGCATACAGCACTGCGTGATACTGTATGGTTTTGGAAAGACTATGGAGATGTCTCTCCTGCAATCACATGGTATATATTTCCTGGTTTTCTGATTTTTCCGATGCACAGGGATGTTCTCTTTTCTATCCTTTGTCTCAGACCAAATTGGTTCTACCTGGTCTGAATTTTAGATGGAATGTAAAGCCAAAACCACTGCATTTTGTGACAACAGTGCTGATTTCCTTCTCTGGATGTAAATAATCATTTTTGTTTTGTACAGCTCATTTGTTCAATCAATAAAGGTTTGGGAGACCTACTCTCCTGCAGTATTGCATCGGAATGTATAACTGGCACCAATCAAAATTCTGGCTTCCTAGATTTCAGTACCAACTTTATATTTTTTGAAGTTGTAGAAGCTTATTTAACAATTTCTTATGGGCTCTGTTTCTTTTCCTGTGGCTATTGATACGTTTTTCAGGCCTATTGTTGTGCTATTTTTCTTTAATACGTGTATCTTCATTGGTTGGCTTGTACTTCCGGTGTTTAGTTAGTGTGCTTGGTTTCCTTGTAAAGCTCTAGCCTTATGCTGTACAATCCTGGTTCTCAAAATTCCTTTGGTTGATGTTCAACACATTGTCATACATGTCTATTTGCATCAAATAGGTTTGCCTGTTCCATGATAGTTGATAATGATTCTCTTGTAGTTCTGTGGTATTACTTCCATGAGGTTTGGTCGCTTCTCAATTGCCATACCTCGGATCTGATTTTCTTTACATGATCTCTCTCTCTCTCTCTCTCTCTCTCTCTAGGCATGCTCAAATGGTTGATTGATATAGTTACTCTTTTAACAGATTGACAATGTCAAAGGTGACATCATAAAGCTTTTTGGCAGCCTGGAGAGCTATGGTACTAAGTATAATGATCTTATCTATTTTGGCAATTTGGTTTCTTCTATGCAATTATTTATTTACTGTTCACTCTTCGTGACCCAATAAGCTATTTGTCTCAAGACTTAATGCTTTTTTTTTTTTTTTTGGGGGGGGGGGGGGTTTACTCAGAATGTTTGAAAATAATAGGGGATGAAGGGACCTTGTTTCTGCTTGATTTGTCTAATGTTTCGATGATTAATATAATATCTTATATTCACTGGTATATGTTCTTATGTTTCTGGTCTTAGAAAAAACTGAGTTTGATCTGTTCTTTCTTATGTGAGATGTGGATTGGATGTTAAGCTTATCGCCATAAGCAGCTTCCTGACCGATGCCATGTGAAAATTGACCTGATGGAACAGGCTTGACATTTGTTGGATTCGTGAGAGATTAAAAATATACCTCTTTATCATCATCATCATCACCCTCATTGTTGGCACCCTGCATTGTCTCATCTGCAAAAGATTATTGTTTATTTTTTAATGATAATCTTGTGCTACATCATGCTATGATATTAAACTATCAGGAATAGATATAACCTCTTGTGGCAGTGAGTCCATATACATTATCATCTTTCAGTCATCTTTCCATGTTCTGCTTGCATATGTGGAGAAAGATTTTGATGAGGAAGCATGTCTTGCATGGATTATGTTGAAGAATTCATTTGTTTGCTAGGCGTTTCCTTTTCTGATCTTTAACAAAACTTGTGGTCATTAAGCTGTTTATATATAAATGAACCTTTTCAAATTCAAATGATCTTCATTGAAATTAGTACTGACATGCCTTTCTTTTTTTGTTTATTTCTTATAGATGACGAGGTGTTATATTTTGATGAGAAGCTTGTTGATGCTACCTATAATTATGGCCCTTTGTCAACAACTTCATCAGTCCTTCGTGGAGTTGCTGCATTCACAGGAGTTACATCTGGGAAGCTTAATGTGAGTCAGAAGACGTTTGAATGAGAACTGTGTTGTCTTCTTCCACTGTAGGGTTTTTATTAGTGTTGATGCTTAATTTCTTGGTGGGAGTACATCTGCAGATTCCAGGAGAGAAGATTTTGGGTTTAGCCAACTTTTTCCTTAGCATTGGAATCCCTGGCAGTGGCAGTGATTTGTATCTTCAGCTTGACTCCTTAGCTGTCTTGGATAACAACAGGTATGTAACCTTACTTTAGTTAGTATTTTATTTAAATGGCATTGGACTTCAAATCAGCAAGTATATGGAGCTCTTTGTACCTTGAAATGCTAGTTAGAATGTAGCATACACCCTAAGTCACATGGATACACTTACAAGAGTGCTGCAACTGTGAGGTGTGACTACACAATGTAGGTATGGATGCTGGTGAAAGTGAGTGTGATAGACTTTGTGGTCAACCAACTTGGCTCTGGTCAGCTGCACATGTGAAACTTTTGTCCCCATTGAGTGCATAAAAGACTGGGTTCGACATTGATGAAAAATTTAAAATAAAAAGCAAAGGAAGGTTTGGGGCCAAATTAGGCCCTTCTTTCTCTCTCTTTCTCTCGATCACACACACACACACACACACACACACAAATTCCGCGGGCAAGTACTTTTGGCAGATGGTGATACTCCAGCAAGTTGGCTGAGCCGATAGTGGGACTTCCTCAATTACAGTGGCATCTTTCTCTATCAAAACAGAAAAAAAGGAGGAGGAGGAGAAGAGAGAGAAGGAAAAGGAGAGTGAGAAGGAGAAGAGGAGAAAGAGACCCTTTTTTCTCTTTATTCAAACTGAACATAGAGAAAGAGGGATAGGGATCCCCTCATTTTCATCTCTTTGATGTGTTTTGGCAAGATGGTCCAACACTACTGCACATTCTTTTGTTTACTTTTCTTGTTTTGCCCAAGTTTTTTGTTGTTTCCTCTTTCTACTTTTTTACTTTTTTCAAATTTTCCACAAAAAAATATTTTAAGCTTTATTATGTCCATGTAAGTCTTCTCTGTTTCCGCACCCAAATATTTTTGTAAAATGTTACACTCTCACACTGCACCCTTGTGAAATAGGTTACAGCGTGAAAACGGTGAATGCCATCATTGAATATCTGGAGATGACATAATATACTATAAGTCTATAACACAAAAGCATATTGAGTTTGTAGTGGAAAGTATTTATTGTTATTTTAACTATAGTTAGTTCCATCAAAAGGATGAACTGCTTGTGGACTTTCATCTTTTTCCAATTGTGAGCACTGTTTGAATTGACAAGTGTGAAACCGTTTTTGTATGAACTTTGAAAGACTTTCTCTTAAATTTTGGTAGATCATAGCAGATTGAGGATAGAGAGAGGAGTTGTAAAGCAAAAATTTGGTAATTGATGTTTTTGGAAATAAAAGAAAGTGGAAAAATTGGAGAAATGCATGGTTTTGCAAAAGGTTCGATTAAGCTAGTTGTAGAATTGTATTGTCAACTTATCCCCCTCAATTACCTAACACACAAAGCTGTCACAATAAACTAGAAACTATTTGAAATGGAAACAATGACAATCAGTTTGTTATTTTTCCTATGAGTTTTTTTTTTAAATCTAAAATCCCATTATGTTTCAGCTTTGGACAAGCATTGATTTGACATACTTCGGAACTGCACTTTTCTTTTTTGAGTTTCCTAGCTTGACCATATGAATACCTGGAAAATTTTACAATATGTGCTCCCTATCTGGGCATCTGTTCAGGCATTCTTTAGCTCATGAGTGTTATTCACGGCATGCAGCAACCAAGGCAGAATTCTATGTTTTCTTCTTGCTTGAATGTTATATGCACTGAATTCTCTACTTCCTTGTTTGAGCTTAAAGGTTTACTTGGAGTTTATGTTTTCTAAGCCAGCAGGTACTTGACATCCAAGTGAAGACAAGTTGTTTAGGGCCTTGTTCTTGATGTTGGTGTGACCCAAGGGTGGAGCCTAAGGGGACCGGGTGCACTGATCCTCTCTTGATTTTCAAAAATTTTGAAAATACATTGGACTTTTGAAAAGAAAATCCTTATACCCCGTTAAATTTTGTAGAAAATTTGATTAGCCCCACTAAAATTTGTAACAAGTATGCCGCCCTTTAATTTTTTCTGGCCTTGCCGCTGGTGCAAAATTTATATTTATTTATGGATGAGTTATTCACTTATGAATTCAAAGGGCTTAATGTTTTTATATTACCTTTCGTTCCCAATGGAAAAATTTGTGAGCTCTTGATTTCATGGATCCAGACACCCATGGAAGTTGAAGTTCTTGTTGTGGTTGAGATTTACCATTGTTATCCTTGTCAAGGCTTTATTTTCATTTTAAGTAGTTAGAAAAGCAATGTGTTCACATAATACAATTTAAGCAGCAGACATAACTTATACGATAAAACATTCAATATTAATTGTGATTGAAATGCATGTTTGTTGGGTAACACTAACACATTTGTCAGGAAAAATGATATTTTTTTCTGTAGTTTTTGCCTACTCATAAAATAATCTCTCTCTTTCTCTCAAGTTGTTGTCTTAACTGCATCGAATAGGAGATTGAACTATCGTGCTTGCATTATATATGTAGGTTGAGAAGCATAACCTGAGCTTGCAAACTGAAAACATTTCTTTTTATGTTGGTATTACAGTTTAATGTGTACCCCCAGAATAATTTTACCTCTATTTTTTTTGCCTTTCCAGCATAGCAAAATGTTGAGGATTTGCCCTCTATTTTAATTTATATAACATTTGGGCTCTTGTGATACAGGATTTCTATTCCTCTGATATTATCCCTTCCAGCTTCTGTGCTTTCACTGACATCAAAGGACCTGCTTAAGGTAACTCCTCATTATGTTTTTCTGTTTCTTTTTAAACATTCTATTTAATTATCTCTTGGTGGTGTAAACTTAGATTCAATGACAAACCTTATGACTTGTGCTGTTAAGAGAGTTGGTTGATGAAGTACCACATTGTGTGCAATTTTTTCTAATTTCCCCTCTGCAGCCCAAGAGACTGATCCCATAAGCAATGACCCCATTGACTGGTTTATATAACTGTAAGTGGCAATGAAATACTAATGTGCGATTTGGTTGAACCTGCTATGTAAGCTGGGGAGAAAATCTCTATTGATCTTTTATGGACGTTTAAATCACTCTGGTAATAATTATTACTCTTTTTTCTTTTTTTGCATACAATTTTGAAAATCTGCTTTTATTAGACAAAAGCAAATATAAGCTATGTTGGCATCATCACTATTACTATGTGATTTACCAATCTTTTGTTCATTAGCCTTGTGACTCATCAAGTCTTAAAAAAGTCAGGCAAATGTCTTCCCTTGTGGACTTGTTAAATATTGAAAAATCAAATGTGTAAATGGTATTGGAGTGAAGGTATACATGGGTTGGTTAGGCTCCAAATGCCTTCAAGGAAATTACCAGCACATGCCAGGGTCTGCTTTAGTACTGGTCTGTTGCTGAGCGTGTGCAAGTGCCATAGGAAGCCTTCCACTTTATTGGTCCTTTCTACACAAAGGGAAATGTGTTTGTGGGGTTCGTGTTTATGCATCAGTATTGCAGAATATATGATTAACATGCAGCCCACTCTTTCTTTATAAGTTTGTTTCTAGTTTTGAGTTTTGACAAGAGTGCTATATTGATGTCTTCCATGACCTTGGCATTTTTCTTTTCCCCACAGTGGTAATGAAGACAGACTCGTTTGCCATTAGAAAAATAGTAATTTATTAGGACTGAAACATAGGTCGGGCTCCTAGTTTGGCAATTCTTGTTGGGGTAGAATGAACATAACTGTGCTTACTAGCCAATGGTCCATACAATCAACCCTGCATGCTTGGATAGAAGCCCTCAAAGCTACCATGTGTTTAATGGTTCTGCCATTCTGTCATTGTACTTTGAGGTTCCTGATGGACCATCTCTGTCACACGGACAAGTCAACAGGAACACATAGAACCAGCATCAAGACTTTAGCGTTTAGGTGTTAGTAGGTTGCCTGTTGCCACTGTGGTGCATACCTGTTGTTTTTCCCTTTGTGTGTTGTCTTGCTGATGATGGAGACATGTATCTGCCTTTATTGCTGAAGTCCTAAGAACTCTTTATATGGGGTTTTGAATATTGATAAACTGGCTGCGTGGCTTTTGGACATTTAATTTGTTTATTTCATTAGTGTTAGCTGTTAATATTTTGTTTTGTTGTGTACCAGGTGAAAGTAAGCAGAGTGTTTGGGTCCGAAGCACCTCCTCTGACTGTAACAGTTGTACAAGCACATAATCCTCTCTTGAAAGATTCACCAGCAATTCAAGACAAGGTAATGTGTCCACTTTTCAAACCTCCTATAGAATTTTGTTCAGTTTGCCCCTATGTCACATAGGTACGGGTATAGGTACGAACCATTTTCAGAAAACGTGGGTACGACCGTACACACGGACATATATATTGTAGAAACTCAAACCACGAAGAGGGAGAAGAGAAGACGAACACACGATATACGTGGAAAAACCACAAACGAGGAAAAAACCACGGGAAGCTCTACCTAGGTGCACAACCGCAACCCTAGGAGAGAGAAAGCTTCTATTTCACTTAATCAACAATTACACACTAGTGAAAATATAAAGAGGGAGCTAAGAGAGGCCGCCTAGAGTACCGAGCCCTGCCTCGGTACCCGCGCCCCAAGTAACCGGGTCCAGATCTGGACCCGGTTCCCACAACATTATGTATTCTAACACTCCCCCTCAAGCTTGGCATACATGTCAAACATGCCAAGCTTGCTAACATTCTTTT
>JAANDH010001428.1:0-53832 GCA_011799765.1 Nymphaea thermarum
TCAAACTAAGAATTATATTTCTAGAAATATATTTCTGTTCTATCAAACTTAGAAATATAGAATTGGAAATATATTTCTAAGTCATCAAACACACACCAAAATTGGAATCGGAAAAATTTTCCTCATTCCATTTTTCCATTTCCTATATTTCCAGCAATATTTTTCCAGAAATTTTTTTCCAGTCAACCAAACGCCCCCTCACTGAACCCTCCTGCTAGAAGGGGATTGCAGAGAAAAGGGAAAAAAAACAAGGCCGAAAGACTTGAACTCTTGTGGCCCTTGGCAAAGGAGAAAAATAAGAAAAATATATAGAAAAGGGCTAATAAAAGAAGCATTAACAGTTACATGAGAACCATACGTAGAAAATACAGATGGATTCACGTTAAATGCCAACAAAAACTTAATTTGCCATCAACATCTTCCTGTGCTATAATGTTATAGGAGTTTGAATATCTTTCTGATCGGTAGAGAGCATAGCCACATACAGGGCCAGAGGGAGGGGGGCTGCCTAGGCTGTGGCCCCACCCCAGCTAATTGAAAAAAAAAATTACACAAAAGTTTGTTGAGTAATGTATTTTTTGGATTTGAGTTTAGTTTGGCTCTATCCAGATAAGATAGTTCGCTGGATTGTTTGGCCCACCACTGAAAAATCCTTGCTCCGCCCCTGACCACATAAAATGCGTATTATTAAAAAAACACGTTTAAAATGTTAAAAATTGGTCAGCCAAATAAAACACCAAAAAAAATCATATTTTTTAAACATAAAAAATTGGTTAGCTCATGTGAGAGGGTTAACTAATTAGTGCAAGATTTTGGTTGGAGTACCCATGGTCAAAAGGGGAATGGAATAATCAAGAAAATTAGTTGGGATATGACAGAAAGATGGTGGGGGACCTTCCCCTATGTGCTACTTATATTGACATTTGGACGGTGATCAAAGAGTGGTGGAGCGAGGAGCACTTGCTTAAAAATACTCATATTTAGTAGGACGTCCACTTAAAAATGAAGAAATTTTAAGAGATTGGCGTGGGCAGTCACCATGTGACTCCAGCACTGTGATCAAGGAGCCGTAAAGGACTGAAGGAGTGGACTGATTAAGGTGATTAAATTTTATTATATATCAAAGTAGACCGGGTACCTTGAAAATATGGAGGAACAGTAGGGGACCTAGGCTTTTAGCGGAAAGGTAGAATGAAATATTTCTTCATACTCACTCCAACTCTCAACGATTTGAACAGAACAGGCAAGTTTTTTCTATCCTAAGAATACATAATACGACCTTCAAGACTTTTTTGAAAAAGACATGGCCATTCTGGTAAAGTCAGCTTCTCACACGCACAATCTCTTTCTTTCTCTCTCAATCCCCGTCTGACTTGATAAGCTTCCATTAATTACATTAATTGCTATTCAATACTGAATATGTAACTTAAGGAGGTCCGAGATTTGGCATTAATTGCTTATCAGCTTATTAGATCTCACTGTGGTTTTGTGTTTTGGACTGTTCATCTGCTGCCAGGCCGTGGGGATTAATTATATGTGAGGAGCAGAGTAATTTACTTAAACATAAAAAAAATTGGTTAGCTCGTTAATTTACTTGTATGTTTTTTTTCATTGAATTGTATGTTAATTAAAGTTCCCAAATAATGGTAAAATTGGTAAAACTTTCATTGATAAGTACCATTGTATGGTGGAGGTGGCACCCTAAGGTTACCCAAAGCAAGCTTTATACCATCGGCCATGGATGAGAGGTTGTGTGAAAACTTAAACGCTCTTCTAAGCGGTAGGACGAAACACTCCTCATATTTCAAGTTGTATGATGAAACACTCCTCCTACTTACCCGTCAGAAGAAAGTGATATTAATCATTTCAAAATAAAGTATATATGGGAGATATGTTATGAAGATATAATCAAAATGTTGGACCAATGAGCAGATGGAGGAAAAAAGTGATGTTTATCATTTCAAGAAAAGTATGTATGAGAGATATGTTATGGAGGTATAATCAAAATGTTGGACCAATGAGCGGAAAGAGGTGAGATTGCAAGAGAGAGAAAGAGAGAAGATTTGCAATCCACTCCCTTTCTTACTTGCTGGGCTCTACTACAAATTCAGTGCAAATGCTTTGCCGTCGACAAGGATATGAGATGGATGACACACACAGTCCATCGATGTCAGTTTTTGTCATCTTCTTGGAGTATTAGACGATGATTGAAATCTACGGATAACAAACAGTCTTTAACCTCATCGTCTGCCAATAAGGGGAGGGAACCGCCAGTGATGGGGCAGGTGAGGACCTTCCCCTTTTCTTTTCCCTTTGTTTCTACTGAGGAGAGGAGGCAGTTGCCTCCCCGCTACCTCTCCCGCCTCAATTTTTGAATGAAGAAACATAAAAAAGAAGAGGGCAAAAGGAGGAAGCCACTGTGACTGCTGCCTCCGTCTCCCACCGGACACTTTGGATCAAAGCATCTCAACATTTTTTTTTTAATTAAAAAAAGGGTGGACCGTACATGTGGATGGCCCAAACATTTTGCTCACATTATATATATATATATATATATATATATTGTTAGCCGGTTTCTAAACATTCACACACTCTCTCTTTCTCTTTCTATCTAATTGATTTACTAACTTTTGAACAGTGGTGGAGTGGCGGAGGCAGGAGGTTTTGGCTGAAGAGTAGTTGAGTCATAAGCCATGGTCTGGTGTGGGCATCGCATCTTTATGTAATTTTTTGAATCAACACAGTGTGATTACAAAGCCGTAGGATGAATTTTTTTATGTGCAAGTGCAGAAGTGGCCCACACCCAGCCCCACCTATCTACGCCACTGCTCCTCGACTCACAGTCAAAAGCAATTAAGTGTAGACGGACGAAACAATAGCGGTCATAAATGGTTTAGAGAGAGGCGGGCACGCAATATTTTGAAAGGACAGTTCAGCGTATGGTTGATTCACCCGGAAATCGATATCGCACCATGTGAGCGTGTGCTACCAAGCGACGCCCACACCATCAGATGCAAGCAACCTTGCTGGCATAATTCCTTAGATGGTTGGCTTCATCTCAAGGTAAAATTGCCAAATTAATGAGGCTCGGTCTTTTTTTGGGCCGTGAAGAACATGGCAGCTTTCTCTTTGGAGCCCAAATCTTACGCCATGTTTGGATGGGGAAAGGGAATGGTGAGGAGACATTGCGTGTGGGCCGAGAACTAGTCGATAATGGAAATGGCTAGGGCTGCCTAAAAAGTCGAGTTCTACTCGTTTGCAAACAAGTTGAACTCGAGCTTAACTTAAAACTAGAGTTTTATAAACCAGTTGAGTTTGAGTTACATGAACTTGACTCGATTAATTTCAAGTAAACTCAGTTTGCCTTTTTTTTTCTTTTTTTCTTTTTGTAATTTCCAAACTTAAAAGGAAGGAAAGAAAGAAATCAAGTCAAACAAAGAGTTGATAAATAAGCTTAAACAAGTTGATCTCGAACTGGGACTTGGTCTGTCAAGTCGAGCTCGAGCTGACCTTGTACAACTCAAGCTCGAGCTAAATAAGATATGAATAGAGGGGAGCTCGACTCGGTTTGTGTAGTTAAAAGTAGCGATTGATAAGGGACCATGAACTGCGTTGCAGTTTGCGTTACCAATTCCAAGTCTCTTTTTTTCTCAATATCAGCGTTGTCAAGATCAAGTATTGACAATATTACCATTTTAAAACCAATTAGATATGCATTGGCAGTACGGGCCCTTTATAAAACTTTCATAACACGATGAATAGTCATTTTGCATCAATTTTCTTTTTTCACCCTTGTGTACACTGGGAAACAAAGCTTCAAATATCAGTGCATTCAAATAGAACAACTTTCAAAAACACAAGTAATTTTGCAACAATAGAAAACAATACATAGGTTTTCCAATATTAACAAAAACATACTAAGTGTTACACCGTTGTGCAAAAATGAGGTCCCTCAGTCAGTTGAACCCCACGTTATTGCTAACTTGAGTTAATAAAATAAAACGCCTGAAAGTACAAGTAAATCATATGTTGATTAATTTGTGCTAGTCATTTTACCATATCAAATGATATTGTTAACTTGTTTTAGGTATACGTATCCAAACTATTATATTTTATTAATATCAAAATTGGTTACATTAATATTTTCAAGTTAACATACACTGGAAATTTATGCAATATAATCTTAGATACTTTTGCAAAATGAACATATTTATCGTGTTTTTAAAGGGTAAGCGGTAATAACTTTAAACTAATTTACCAGTTACTTGATAAGAAAACTTGTGAAAGTTTTTATTAACCATGAAAAAACTTGAGTCAGGTTCTAACAAATATATCTGTGTTTTCTTCTGTATAATTTACAAACATGTCTGGTGTGATTAAGTGGCGGTTGGTGAGTGGGGTAAGTTGATGCCCTTAACATTCAAGTCACTGGTTCTGTACTCCTTCAGCTAACCTAGTGTGTACCAGGAGTTGTTAAGTCACCCCACCATCACATGTGGAAGGTGAAAAACAACTAATGATTGAATCTGTTGTTAGTTGTTTCATGCATTCTACCTGCGATAGTAAAATGACATAACGCCCAAATGCACTCTCACTTTCATTGCCGACCGAGTGCTAGTAAGTCAACATGGTCTTTTTTTATCTTATCTATGTAAACGTTGTTGGATGACATATTTTTAGACGGGTGTATATTTGTATGGTTTATATAATTACAGAACTCATCCCCAAGGGGTTGGTGCAATGGTCGGGTTGGGGACAGGTAGGTGGATAGTCTCTGTTTCAAATTCTAGTGGCGTGAAACCTATGCGTTGCAAAAAAGAAGACACATATATGCAAGTAGAATCATAGCAGGGGCATCATTCTGAAGCACCAAAAGCAGTCCTAGACCCTAGAAGATGGGAGGAAGGAGATTTCAACATTTACTCAAATAGTGGGAATGACCTCTTGCTTATCTGATAAGTGTATATTTTTAGAATTAGTCGTACCTGATGTTAATCCTTAGAAGAAAGTTTTCAAAGGTCTTAAAACAGACTTGGTGAAGGTTCACTGTGTTGTCTTTGCCTTTCCAGTTACCCAAGGAAAAAGCATACAAGCAGCATACATGCATATTTTTAGATTTTCAATGCTTGTAATTTTGTTTGAAAAACAAAGTCAAGACGACCTACGCTTAAACACTCGTGAAAGAAGCAGCAAAACTGTTTTAGGTGTATCTCCTCAACTTCTCCCACAAATATACCAACTACTTTGGCCCCGTTTTGGATGACGTACACCAAAATTAATGAGGTTCGGTGGCAAAACAACAGGAACACGATTCATTTAAACTCAACTCAGCTTGACCATGTAACCTATTCACCGAATTACCAAGTTTGGAAATTAGAATATCAAAGTTTTCGCTGCACATATGGCTGCCAACGCGAATCTCTCAGTCTCTCGAGCTTAAACGAGTCAAGTTTGAGTTTTGGCTCAGTTTATCAAGTCTAGTTTGAGCTAATGTTGTCAAGCGATCCAGGAGTCAAGTCGAACTCGATTCTGGCTCGTGTTCAGCCCTAGATCCACACATATCTTAAACATTGTCTTAGAGGCAAAACAACGAGTTGCCTTTACAATGGCACACATAAACATGTCCTTCTTAAAGATGTACTTCCTAAGATCCTGAGTTTAACACATAACGTGAAGGTTTAAGGTTGGATTGGGGGAGAGGGAGAGGGTGGGTTCGATTTTATATCCACGAATCTACGATCTCAAATCACTGCGAATCTGAGATCTGCGCTGAAACAAACACATCCTATAGAAGAAGCTTTTTCACCTCCCAAATAAACTTTTCATTTTTCTATGGTCAAATTAAGCAAAGGTTGTCATTCAAACGATTTCACTAGATTCCCAATGTATTAGATATCAAGCAAAATTTTCAAAATATGAAGTAAAATATGATGTACGAATGAGATTCCATAAGAGCCGAAAACGAATAATATTGATTTGAATCATAAAACTAGTTTATTCATTATTTTCTTTTGAGGTATGCTTTCGATATGTCGGCTACATCTATAAGCATGAACTTATTTCTTTTTTTAAAAATGGCCAAGCTGGCAGAACAGCCTCCGGAAAGCCCTAAAACTAACTTTAATAGTAATCGCTTTTCTTAAAAACAAAGAAATTCTTGTTGATCGTAAACTTCATTTTCCTCAATAATTTTTTAATATATAAGGAAAAAAAAGTCCTCAACAACCGGACTATAGTTTGTCTTGTATTGCTTTTAGTCATCGCTACGAGGAAATGATAAGCCTTGATTTTTTTCTAAAATATGATTTCTTGCTTCGCTAAACTTCTATGATCTTTCTCGATCCCATGCCGGTGCATCGGGCACAATTATTGGGACTTGTCACTCTTGAAATTTAAGAACTTGTTGATTTTTTTTGTAGATCAAAAGATGCAACTTTTCCTGTTAATTGGATTCCTGTCAATTGGAGTACACTGCATCCGCCAATTATAGTGTAGAAAAGTAGCATCTAAGAGAAACAAACTACAATATGTTTCTTGGGTCTTTGCCCCTAACCATAAGTGTCCTAAAAAGTCAGGGCCTAGGAATTAAGATTGCATTCAGATCCGATAAGAGAAAAATGAAAAAAAGGGGCTTATATCATATTGGTGGTTACATGCCTTGAGCCAAATAATTCGGAAACATATCCGCTCAACCAAACATATAAGTAAGATCTTCATTAAAATGCTAACATTTTTGTGAAAAATGTATCCGAATATTCGGTTGCAATACTCGGACCCAGTCACCGTTTACAGTCTAAATTAGACCGTCCAAGTTCCAACAGCAGGTCAGACCGACTTGTTTGACAAGGTCCGCGACGACCGGCCGCTCAGACGTCGGTAGAGTTCGACGCCGGTGGGGACCCCGGCCGAGTGGCTGGACGCCACAACTACAACGCCCCGCGACGGGGGGAATCACGACCAGTGCCCCACTGCTTTTTGGAGGAAAGTGATTGGGGGATCCTTTTCTAGAGAGGGAGAGGATGGGAAATCTTTACAGACTTACACTTCAACTTCAATCTTGAAGCTTTGGTTTTTTGTAATGTAATCGAGAGGGAGTTAATGTAGTTGGTATTTTCTGTGTGCTGCCCATTTGAAAGAGCCGACCCCAGTTCCCTGTTTCGAAGCTTTTCCAATTATTCCTTTGAAAACCGAGGGCTCCCCCATGATTCCACACAAATTCCACCGTTTTGGTCTCCTCTCTCTCTCCTCCATTATGCCCTGTCCATTTATAAGCGTGGTCTCCTTGTTGTTGCCCCCCAAGCCTCTCCTCTTCTCTTCTCCCCTTCTCTCTCGTTTCACAGCTCACATTACTATTCCGAAGCTTCAGGATGGCGATTCGCACTTTTGATTGCCTTAATCAGTAGAAACAGAAATTGGGTATGTTCCTTCTCTTCTTCGTTCCTTTTTCTTTGGGGAAAATTTTTCGGGCTTTCATTGATAGTTGACTCTTTGTCGTTGTTGAATCAACGAACGGCTGTCCGGGGGGATTGATTTATTTCTCCTTAATTTGCTCCGTGAGATATGACCGTTTCTAGTAACAATCTGTTAAAAGATCTTTCGGATGATTTTTCGGATCGTTTCTTTCTATGGTGCTCCTGATTTTGGAAGGAAAAAGAATCGATGGTTTCCACAGATTTGTTTTGTTTTTTTTTTTTTTTTTTAATCCCTTGTCTTTTTACCATCTATTGAAACATCTGTTGGTTGACTTGCAGAGGTTTCTAGGGGATAGCAAAGACAGGGAACGAAGGAAGGAAGTAGCACCAATGGCGGAAGCTCAAGAGAAGCGACTTCTCTTCGGAAAATATGAACTCGGCCGGCTGCTTGGGCAGGGGACGTTTGCAAAAGTTTACTTCGCCCGGAACGTGGTGACGAACGAGGCCGTCGCTATTAAGGTGCTGCACAAGGACCAGGTGAAGAAGCAGGGCCTGATGGAGCAGATCAAGCGGGAGATATCGGTGATGCATCTCGTGAAGCACCCGAACGTCGTCGAGCTCAAGGAGGTCATGGCGAACAAGGCCAAGATCTTCTTCGTCATGGAGTACGTAAAGGGCGGCGAGCTATTCGCCAAGATCGCCAAGGGGAAGCTTAAGGAAGACGAGGCACGGCGGTACTTCCAGCAGCTGATCGCCGCCGTCGACTACTGCCACAGCCGCGGCGTCTCGCACCGCGACCTCAAGCCGGAGAACCTCCTGCTCGACGAGAACGGCGACCTCAAGGTCTCTGACTTCGGCCTCAGCGCGCTGCCCGAGCAGCACTGGCATGACGGGCTCCTCCACACGCAGTGCGGCACGCCGGCATACGTGGCGCCGGAGGTCCTCCGCAAAAAGGGCTACGACGGCGCCAAGGCCGATATCTGGTCCTGCGGCGTTATCCTCTACGTCCTGCTCGCCGGCTTCCTGCCGTTCCAGGACGAAAACATCATGCACATGTACAGGAAGGTCTTCAAGGCCGAGTTCCAGGTTCCACCGTGGTTCTCGCCTGACGTCCGGCACCTCCTGGCGAAGATTCTGGTCACCGATCCGAACAAGAGGATCACGATTTCTCAGATTATGGAGGTACCATGGTTCAAGAAGGGCTTCACCAGACCAGCTGCGTTTGAGCTGCCATCTTCTGCTCCGGATTCGGGTATGATCGACTCTCTGAAATCCGAATCCCAGCCGCCAACGCCGGAATTCTTCAACGCCTTTGATCTCATATCATCAATGTCATCCGGCTTCGATCTCTCTGGTTTCTTCGAGAGCGAGAAGAAGCGGGGTTCCATGTTCACTTCAAGGTGTTCGACGGGTGCTATACTGGGGAAACTAGAAGCACTAGCCAAGGCGTTCAGGTTCAGGGTGACAAAGGTGAAGGACTTCAAGATCAGGATGCAGAGGTCAGTCCCCGGAAGGAAAGGGCCGCTGTCGGTGACGGCGGAGATCTTCCAACTTGCGCCATCGCTGTCAATGGTGGAGTTCGGCAAGTCGAGCGGGGACACCTTTGAGTACGCCGAATTCTGCGAGGAGGCTCGGCCTGCCCTCAAGGACATAGTCTGGGCCTGGCAGGGCCAGGGAGAGGAGGACCAACAGCAGGGCGTTGCTCAGTGCCAGCAGCAGCACAGGAAGCATCAGCACAGAGAAGCTCAAGCTGCAGCTGCTTGAACCACCACTGAAATCTTTCTGATTCTGCTCTAGAACCGAATTATGGTTTTGAATTTTTGGTTGATTTTTGACATAGGCGAGTGAATTGAGTGTTGCGTCTCTCATCTTACTATGCAAGTATAGATTCTGTACATAGAAAAGGACTTTTTGTATATAGGAGAAATTAGCCTTGCCCTTTCCCTTTTCCCCTTTTCTTGGTATCAGGAAAAATTTGGTTTCTTGGATATACCAAAACTCTACTGGATGAAGATGTATATACGTTTATCATAGTCCGTGTTCCAGTTCAACTGATAAAGTTATGTTACCTGTGAGCTTTCTTCTCCCTTCAGAGTTTGCAGGGAATACTGAGGCATCTTGTCTTTCTCTGACAAATTTATGTTACTAATGAACTTTCTTCTCCATTAAAATTTGCAGGAGATACGAGGCATCTTTTTTTTTTTTCCATTAACACATACGATCTGAAGGTGAGGTGGGGATTTTGTAGAGGAACTTCCTTTTTCCTCGAGGGCAAATCGAGAAGCTCTGGTTGGAGAAATTATTTTGAAGTTTGTGGACGGCTGCTTGGTGAGATAGTGATGTTAAGTTCTAATCTTGAGGGCTGCTGTTTCTTGGACACAAAGCACAAGTTGAAGTTTGGATGGTACTGAACAGCTGGTTGCTGAAGTTTCACTGAAACTCACCTGCAATGAACCTGGAAGCTTATAACCATCGATTCTGAAAAACCTTTCGAGGCATCACAAGGCTATACCTTTCAGGCTTTGGTTGTCTGCCACTCTGAGGTTTCGGCCTCCATGGTAGCCTTGTTGCTTACAACTTAAATGAGGATTAACTCTTGATAATCTATCTGGGACTTAAGCTCTTCATAAAAGAACTTGAAAGGCTTGAAGCCATGGAAAGATGGTTTATTCTCAGGAGAGTTCTAAAACTTGATTAAATCATTAGTAAAAAGCTTTTTACTGAAACAAGACTAAATTCTGAGATGATAAAATCTTATAATAGTTATTATATTTGCAGTTGATTATATCATTAAAATAAAAAACTGACTGAAACAATGAGAGGACAGAAAAGCATCTTTTATATTAAACTAAAAGACCAAGCAAAATTAATTCTCGTAATCATTGATAACTTCTAGTGGCAACAACACTGTTGATATTTTTCTTTCAATAGACCGGTCTCTAGAAATTGTTCTGAAAAAACTGAATACGTGTTTGTGAACAAAATCTAAGCGTTCATATTTGTTCACACAGTACGCACCTTCCTAATTTGATGCTCTAGGTAGCGAAGGGTCCGTCCACTTTCGCAAATTTGCAAAAACGTAGAAAACATGACATGGTAAACCATTTCCAGAAAGCCAGTATGGAGCCTTAACAAATTATCATATGATAACGGTCGCTTTTTCGGACATCAATTCTTGGGTCTGCATGTGACTTCTGCCCCACCGCCACCGCCACCGCTAGACTAGTTCGGTGCCTGGGTGGACCCGGCGCCCGGGAGAGTGAGTGTGTGTATATTTGTGTAGGTGGGTGGGTGTGTGTTTTATTTCCTTATGAAATAGCCCACAGATCCACCCAGACCTCTAGGATGGGCAAATGGTTTTCTTGTACTTAACATCAGCGTCGTTTTTCTTGTCTATATATATATAAGAATATCAACTCTGGATCGTCAATCTAAAATGTCTAGATTTTAGATCTGATTCTTAGCCTCTCTTCCCTCACCCCCATCCCTCTCCTCTCCCTTTCTCTGTCTTATCCTGAAACGAAGGGAGCCCCTGTGCGACACCCTCCGCCATTGCCCGATGGCGTCAAGGATACACCATTCAGCGGACCCACCGACGACAGCAGGGAGAGCCGCCCAACGGCTCCCCGTTCCTCTACCCACAAAAAAAAAAAAAAAAAAAAAAAAAAAAAAAAAAAAAAAAAAAAAAAAAACCTTTACCCACGATGAGCATCGGAACAGGGGAAGGGGGATCTTTCCCCCTGCCGCCTGGCGGAGCCGCCCGGCCAACAACACGGGCATCGGGGGATGCCTTCCCTTTTTCTCAAGATGGAGGATGGAGAGGAGGAACCTTTGCTGCCGGCAGGAGGCATGCTGTTGTCATTTACGTTAGCGGTGCCGTCAGTAAGAGGTGGCAGGAGCGGAGCCTTAAATTTTTTATCAAGAGAGGGGAAATAAAATTTTAAATTTTGATTAGCGTCAAAATATTATTTTTCAAAACATTTATATAATTTTTTTTTAAATTTATATGTAATTTTTTTTTAATAAGACTAAGGCCCTACCTCTTCCCCTGGTATGTATGATTGAAAAAAATAATGAAAAATAGATTTACTTAAACTTTTTATGGACCGTTTAGGTTGATGTCTCCAAATGTTACAGAGAAACTAAAATGACGGTTTATTTTTCTATTGTCGCATGCACTGCGTTAGGTACTCGGTTTAATCACATGCCCAATGCAATACATCGAATATTTATACTTGGATGAAGCCAGAAGATGTTTTCTAAAAATCCAATAACTTTTCGGATGAAAAAATAATGTCAAAGAGAAAAATGAAAAACAGGGTGAAAAGAAAAAAGGTAACGAGAAACCAATGCCTGTCTCATAAGATTAGACCTATATCATTTGTTTAAACTCCAGCCATACCGGTTACGATGGAGGTGGGTTATCCGATTAGCGTTAATCGGACGGCCCTTAGTGCGTCAAACTTTTTGAATAAAAAAGAAAAATGCAAAAGCCATTCCCGACACTACCCACATCTCCCTCATTTGTGTTCCTCTTTTCCTGTTTTTCTGTCTAGCGATCACCAGATGCATTTAATAATGTACAGTAGATGCAATGCATCGGGGGTTGCTGTGATGGGACGGAGCTTGGTAGCTAAAATTCAAAAGATATTTTCATCATTGTTAAAACTATCATAAACCATCGGTCCAGATGCTAATATAAATACAGTGAAGTTTTTTAGTAATAAACTTTTAAAGTTTGGTAGTCTAACAACATCTACCAGATTGGATCGTCCATACATAATGTATACTTGCATTTTTTTCTTTTGTCTCCCTTTAGATTTAAGCATCAACTTCAACACCTACATGTATAAGGACCAAAACTCAAGCCCTAGAAAAAGAAAGGCAGAAACATTGTAATTGGGCGAGCGAGAGGCTAATTCCACTATTAGACTGAAAGCAGAAGCCGCCCCACCATGCTTGTAGGGTTTAGGGTTACTTCGGTGCTTCGAGGTAGGTGTTTCTGCTATGCACTATTTTCATATGCCTCCACTTGCACCAACTCCGTTAAAGGATAAAAGGTTGGAATCATTCTCAATCACCAAATTTTGACATGTAACTGTCTTAGGTTCGAGTTGATGCCTAATGTCTCGTCAGTATGTGATGATTACCTATTAATCTTTCTTTATTGTATTTAATTTTTAGGTTCTACTTATGCTCTGGTACGTGATGATTACCCATTAGTCTTTCCTTATTCTATTTAAATTTTTACATATGATTAAAGAAAGGGAATTTATCTACCAACAATCCATTCATTGTAACTATTCATAATGATAACATAGAAGTTACTATCGAAAAAGAAAAGAAAGAGAATGCTCACCTTTATAGCCTTAATTAAATTTTGGGTGGGCAGGAGATTCACCATCCTTCACCCAATCTATCATCTCCCTAGGATATAGAGTTTACTTTCAATACCTAAGAGTGTTGGATCCGTCGCACCTTAACTCTTACATCAGTGGCTCCCTTGTGCAGCACAAGAGAGTCGATGCTCTGGAAATTCTTAACGGAAAATGGCCGCCTACTAGCCCACATCATGTCCATAATCCTGCTTTGACAAAAAAAAGTTAAAAAAAAAATTCATGATATTAAGATTGAAAATATTTTTGGCACTTGTTTAAAGTTCAGTGTGTATATAAGAATTTGCAGTCTTTATTTCATTTTTTTTATGTCAATGTTTTACAAAATTTGAAAAAACACAAAAGAATGCAAAAACATGACTGGTTGTTCTATTATTTGGTGGTTTCTGAAATAATTGCTCACATGCATTTTTCTTTTTCTGCTTTTTCCTCATCCAAAAAGTTCTCATGTGCAATAGTTGGCTTTTGATTGAAAAAAAACATCTTACGGGTTCCTTTTCTATGGTATTTGTTTCTCTATCTAGTCTTCACATAAAATCAAGTGTATATAAAGCATAGTCCCAAAAACCTATTTAAAAAAAAAAGGCCGATAAAAATGTTAAAAATAATGAAGAAACAAAAAACCCATCTTTTCCCACTTTTTTGAAAAAACTCCAAATTAATTGTTTGCGTTTTTTTTCATGTTTTTATCCCTTTATAATTATTTTTACCTTATTTTTGTTTTAATGTTTAAATGTTAAGTTAAATTATTTATGCTGATTTCTAGCACAATTGCAACATCATATTTATCATTTTATCAAGTTATTTTAAATTTTCTCTTATTATTTTTTCGTTTATTTTACTTTTTTCTAATTCTTAGGATTTTTTTAAATTACTAATTTTTTTTTCCGACACTTGTTTGAAGTTTTTAATTTTATCAAAAAATACCTAAAAAAGCCTCTACGTTTGAAACTCATTAAGGATATTTGTGATTGTAATATATAAAAAAAGGAAAATAAAAGGAAAGAGAAAAAAAGAACACCAAAGATTCCCCTCCTTGAGATCCTATGCCTACTTAGTACACAACTGTCACAATAGGCACTCGAAATAAGCCATGGCTAACTTCGCCAATATAGTTAAGCGATGGGATTTGTAGCGATGGGATTTGTAGCGAAGGAATTATGGGCAATAACGACGGTTTTCAACATTGCCACTAATCACTGCGAATTCCCTGACCACAATAATCTTATTAATTTCTACAATAATGTTTACAAGTACATCGTGCACCTCTACATGTGAGAATCAGTTGCCTGCACCACTCTACGGCACAGAGCAAATATACGCAAAAAAGAAAAATTTGGTAATAGGGTATTTCAGGTATTTCCAAAAAGAAATGCTCTTTTTGGTCTTTTATTTTTTTATTACTTTTATTTTTTTATCTTTGCTAAAAGATTCATGTTCAGACGAGGGATAATATTTTGATTATTACGCGTTCTAATATACAAAAAATTGTGCACCAGGGTAGCGCATGTGACCAGGTTTGCTGTACATATTCATCCATCAAGAGAGATGACAATGAAGAAGATAATTCTTTATTGCTTCATGATCCTTATCTTCGATGCTTTTCGTTCCCTGCTGCGGACCTCTCACTTCCTTTTTGATTTCTCTCGTTTATCATTTGTTGCTTCTTTTTATTGTTGTCTTTGTTGTTCCCTTGCTGCATCTTTATCATCAATGGCGAGATACGGAAAATTTACCACAAACATTATCTGTTAGAAACTTAGAACAGATCTGCTCCCGCGGTTCAGTTCACGGCCTGGCCCGTATCTTCTCCTTCCATTTTATTGTTAGTATTAGTGCGATTTCCATCCATAGTTGGCAAACTCAGGGGTCGGACTCGGACTCGGACTCGGACTCGGATTGATAGAAGACCGAATCCAGTGGTCAGCAAGTTGTATCAGCGACACCATGCGGTCAATCATGAATTTTTATAATGTATTTATATTTTTATGTTGTTGTGTAATCTCCTCCCTCGCCATCCAACATGGAGCAAAATGAACTTGCTTATCACTTGTTAACAACTTTAATTATGATTGAGGTCATATAATATATTATATATATATGTATATGTCAACCACTTAATTCTCCATGAGCCTTTGAATTTTAGAGATCGAGGGTAAAAATATATTTGCAAACGGTTGGGCTAGTATTCCTTTCAAGTCAGTGTTAAAAGCTTTTATAGGAGAAGGAAATAAGCAAAAAATGGTTAAGAGCTTAAGAATCAAGATACATTTTTACACCTTAAAGCTGTTAGAACCAAATTCAGGTGATTCCAGTCACCGATCCAGCGAGTCAGCCGATTCTTGGCCCAGTCGCCTGAGTTCTGTTACTAACTCACTGGATCCTGACTCGTGGCCTAGTGAGAAAACGACCCCATGCCGACTCGAGCGATTCCTGAGTCAACTTGCTGAGTTTGCCCACAATGGTGCCATTACAGAACACACTTATGCTTGTAAGATCATTTTCAAAGTGTAAGGTGCTGTAAGGAGGAGGCCAAGGCGTTTGAATGACACCCAAACAGACGGTTTTGGAGCCAGTTTTGCCTCAACAGAAAAAAAAAAAAAAAAAAAAAAAAGGTCTTTAGAATGTTCCAAAACTGCCCTTTGATGAAACTTGATTTTGTAAAAGGCAATAAAAGACCAAACTCCCTTGAGGTTCCTAAATAATTATGCGCCCAAACAAACACACTAAATTCTCAAAAATCATTAAAAAAACTTGGTTTTCATAAATCCAATTTTCCTCAAAATTAGGTTAAATAAGTGTGTCATCCAAATGCACATGTAGATGTATGTAGTGGTAGTCTAAAAATGTAGTTAAACAGGAAACTTGTAATTAGCTGAATCTATTGTAATCTGGTAAAAAATGTTTAAAAAATAATTCTTCAATAAATAACAAAAAATAGGTTAAATATGAATAAAAATTACTTAAGCTGGCTCAGCCCGATTCTGAGTACAGTCAGAACGATCACAAAATGGAATTATAGTGACGTAAAACTTGGCCTAATTAAATGATCTTTAATTAGTTGACTACAGGGTGGCAAATTGATTCGCTTCATTGGTTGCATGATATTCAATTTCTTACTATTTTTCTATATTTGAAAGTACTTTTCCTTAATTTCCAGTGTTTCTTTACAATTTTTTAAGAAAAAATACAATTACAGTAGAGTTGTTCGATTCACTGAACCAGCAGCCTTGCCGATCCAATTTCCGATTTTCATATGAATGATGATTCAATATAAACCACGCGATCCTACCTTTCATACCAAGTACGTACATAAATAACGTAATGGCTAGACCCACGTCCAATATAGTAATATGTGGGTGAACTTTTATGTTTTATATTAGTAACAAAATACGCTCCTTAGTTAAATATATAGCACATATATTCTAGGCGTGGATAGATTTTTTTTTTTTTGTTATACGGGGTTGAGATAGTTTCAAAACTTTACCAGAGCCGAAATAAAGTTTTTTCATATATGTCAAATTAAAATTTTAAAAATTTAGAAGTAATTTTTTTATTTTTCTAAAAATCTGCTTGCAATATAATGCCTTTCTATATCTTTTTCTGTATGAAACTTCTATTTAAGGGAAGTGAGAAATTTTAAAGGATGAGATATTGAAAATAAATGTCCACAAATAATGCTTAAATCTTCTTTTCTCTATGAGATTCTGGGTAGCTGATGATCATGCACCAGATATTGCGCTTTTCGACTTGACAAGTCCACCTAAAAGGTGTAGTAATGTACATATTTCTACTAAACTCCATTTTTAATTGATTTGTCGTTTTACTCTTATTTAAGGCGCACTACGCCAAATGGAGTATTGACGACGAGAGGTAGCCCGTCGGAAAAGGGGCAAGGGAGATGCCGATGGTGGACGTGGTCGCTAATGCCTCACGCAAGCAGAAAAAAAGTCGCCCAAATTTAAAAACTCATGCTCTAATCTTGCTGTCTCTCACTCTACCTCTCTCTCTCTCTCTCTCTCCCTCTCTCCTCTCTCGGTCGGACGGCACGATGCTCCGGCCCTGCTCGCTCGCTCTCTCGCTCGGGGACCGAACGATCTCCCTGCTACTCCCAGGCCGGAGATAGACGCCGGCGGCCCGTCACTACCACCCGTCGATCCTTCAGGTCTCTCTCTCTCTCGCTCTCTCTGGCGGCCTCCTCCAATCCATCTGCTCTGCCTCTGCTCGGGCGGCCTCCTCCGGTTCTCGCTCTGCCTCAGCTCGGGCGTCATCCTCCGGTTCTCTCTCTTCAGTTGTGCGGTCTCCTCCGGCGTCCTCCAGCTCGCCCTGCCTCTGCTCGGGCGGCCTCCTCCGGTTCTTGCTCTCCCGTCGGGCGGCCCCCTCCAGCCTGGGCTCTATCGGCATCGGGCGGTCTCCTGGGCTCTCTCTGCGTCGGGTGTTCTCCGTCGCCCTGCCTCTGCTTGGGCGGCCACCTCCGGCTCTCTCACTCGCTCGGGTGGTGCCCTCTGGCTCTCTTGGCGCTGGTCTCGCGGGTGGTCTCCTCCAGCCCCTCGGGCGGTCTTTTCTGGCCGCTTGCCTGCATTCATCCCCTTCTCACGATGGCTTCACAGATTCAGACCCTCCTGTCGGGCGGTCCGGTGTGGCAACGGTAGCTGTCCTTCGCCTCCTGTACCCCTTCTTGCAGTTTTGCTTTGTCTGATCGGGAGGGGAACCGATCGTGCGACCTGCTGGAGCTTGGGGCGTCCCTTCTTCACCTTCTGCCGAGCAGTAACTGTTTGTTGTATTGCTTGTGAGATTCCAGTCCTCTTTTTTGCTACCCTCACATTGCACGCTCTGGACCCGCGGCTTTAATCTTTCACGAGAGTGGTATCATGGCAGCCCTTCCTCCTCCTCCGCCTTTGCGACCGCCCCCGAGGGCTTGGGAAGGGGGCCCTAGTCTTTGTGGTATCAGGACGGGTAACCCCCTCCCTCTTAACCGTTTGCTTTGTCGTGCGGTGATCAGTTTTCTTTGCTCACCTGAGGGGGTCCGTCAAGCAAAGGATTTGTCTTTCAGTTGGCAGTCTACTATCTTCAATTGTGTTTTCACCGGCTCACTCCAGCTACGGGACGCTCGCAGACTCCTCCAGGCTTTCCTACCACCAGCGCGTTGTTGTTTTCTCCTTTTGCATATGGGTGATTGTTCCCTGCGGCCGAGGCTCCCCAGGGTGGTCTCCGTTGGTAGGCCAGCCCCTTCACCTTGGTGTGTCCCCTCTTTTCGGCGTGCTTCGAGGCTTCGTCGCCTTCTTCGGTCTGTCGCTTCTATCCGCGTCAGATGGGGCCAGTGGTGGTGTCAGAGGTGCGCCTCCCTGAACGGACGTCTGGCTGTCACGTGTTCCCGATGTCGTTTTCCTGCTTGTCAGAATGATCGTCGCCTTTTTGGACGGCGGCATGGTTTTGCAGCGGTCGCTTCTTCCTTCTGGGTCCAGATTCCTCTGCCAACTGTTCAGCGGTCACCTTCTTCGGATGAGAGCTTTATGTTCTTTGGCTCTATCAGACTCCCTTGGCCTGGGCTGGCTTGTCCTGGTACGCGCGGTCTGCCTTTTTCGGTACAGGTTCCGCATATCTTCAGCCCTTGTGGTCCGCCACACCAGTGCTCTTCGGTGGTCGAGCTCCCGCCTTCGCGGCTTCCGCCCTTGCTTCCCTCTCCGCGAGCGCCTGCCTCTCCTCAGGAGTCTAACCTGCTCTCTACCGCGCTCCCCTGAGGTACCCTGCTTGCCCCTTCTTTTTCCTGCTTTGCGAGCTGGGGCTTCGCGCGAGTCCGCCTTGTGCCTGTCTGCTGGGGGTCCACCCTTTGAGGTCGCTGTTGTTGCTCGCTCTTGTTCGACTGTGGCCTCCGTTGTTTTGGCCTTTGGCGTTCCGGCACCCCCAGTAAGCTCTTTTCCCTCTGTTGCCTTTATGTTGCTCTTTACTTTAGTTACTGGCCCCCCTATGCCCCCCCTTACACCCAGGACCTCCTCCTTTGCCCATCTGCTCTCGGTATCTTCTATTTCTTTTGACAGTAGCTTTTGCATCGACTTGCCTTCCCTGCATATTCAGTCCCCTAGACTCAGTCGCGGCTCTCCTCACTACCCCGCCAACCTACCTCTCCCACCTGTTAGCCATGCCCTCCCCCACATCCCTTGTGTTGACTCCTTTTCCCCCGCCCTAAGGTTTGATCTTGCGTCCGCTTCTACCCCCCCGACCTCCCCTGCTCAGTTGCCTGGTGCCACCACCAGACCAGTTGTTTGTCACTCCCTGCTCGATAGGTTGCCGCCTGTTGCCCCCTTGTTGGATGCTGAGTTGGGCATCTCCCTCCCAGATGCGCTGGCCGCTCTTAAGGTCTCTCTTCCGCAGGAGCAACTTGACTTGTTGCGTTCCTCTTTTGTAGCCGTTGTGGCACCAGTCTCCCGCTCCAGCTTGGCCAGGTTGCGGCGGGAATTGCGTAGGATTGGTGCTTCCGCAGCCTCCATCCTCCCCCCTGGTGCCGCCAGGGCGGCCAGATGTACATCGCCTCACGTGGTTTCCCTATGAGGGTTGCATGTTGGAATGTGCGGGGCCTCAGTGCTCGCTATCGGCGTAGATATCTCTCTTCTTGGGTCCGTCAGAATGGACCTTCGGTGCTTATCGTGGTCGAGACCAAGATGTCTGTCATCTCTCACGCTTGTGTCCGTACTTTGATACGTCAATCGTCCTTCGGGTTCCTTCCAGCTAATGGAACTGCTAGCGGCATCCTGCTGACTTGGTCGCCACCCCTTACAGGGGCCGTTGTGCATATCGGTAGGTACTCTATCTCTGCTTCTCTCAGCGGATTCTGGCCCAATGGCCCGGTCTTAGTTACTGCTGTTTATGGCCCTTGCGTTGGGGCTTTGCGTGGGCAGCTGTGGGCTGAGCTGCATCAGGTTCGCCAGCTTGCAGGAGACTTCAACTGTTTGCTTAATCCTGCCGACTCGTCCTCCCCGGTCTCTTTTGGCCAGTCTATGTTGGCTTTTCGATCGTTCGTTGACGAGTTCGGTCTTTTTGACGTGCCGTCGACTAATGGTACGTTTACTTGGTCCAACAATAGGAACCCTCCGATCCTTCGTAGGTTGGATCGTATCTTCCTCTCGCCTGAGTTGTTCTCTGCTTTCCTTCGTCCTCCTTGGATCTTGGTCTGAGGCACTTGTCTGATCACGCCCCGCTGCTTCTTTCCCTTCATCGGGGTAGAGCTGGTAGTGGGCTCGCCAGATTCCGTTTTGAGCTTTGGTGGCTCCGAGATGAATCCTTTGTGGCCACCGTCCCTATTTGGTGGGCTCGAGCCGTCAATGGTAGGTAGGCTGCTTTCAGGTTATCACGGAAGTTGCACTTCATAAGGAGGGAGACCCTCGCCTGGAAGCGCATCTTCTGGAGCAGCAAATTTTCTGAGGTAGCCGATTGGGATGAGGAGATCCTGTCCCTTCAGACTTCTGACAATATTTCTGTAGATCAATCTTCTCGTCTACTTTGTCTTCAGTGTCTTGCCCAGGAGTGGCAGATAAGGGAGTCCATCCACTGGCAACAACGTTCTAGGTTGGGTTGGCTTGCGCATGGGGACCAGAACTCTACATTCTTCCACTTGGCCGCCTCTCAAAGGCGTCGTCAGATGTTGCTCCAGTCTATGGTTATCGGGAGTAGGGTTTTTCTTGGCGATGACATCCTCCCGGCTCTGAGCACTCATTTCCGGGACTTCTACTCTAAACCTCTTCGCTTCCGTGCCCCGTTACCGGATTTTCACCTCTCCTCTCTCTCTCTGTCTCTTGTGCGATCTCTCTTGAGCGGCCCTTTCTGCACCAAGAGATCAAGAACGCCGTCTGGGCCCTTGGCTCTGGTAAGGCGCCCGACATTGATGGTTTCCCTGTCGAATTTTTTCGTACCTTTTGGGAGGTTTGTAGCACTGATGTGTTTGAGTTTTGTGATGAGTTTGCCTCCAATTCCATTTTCCCGAAGGAATTCAATCAAGCTACCTGCGTCTTGGTGCCTAAGTGCCCTAACCCCACGGACGTCACCCACTTTCGCCCGATCTCCATCCTAGGCACACCTTATAAGATTATTGCTAAGTTGCTCTCACTGCGGCTTGCGCCTGTCATGTCTTCTATCATTAGCCCCTTCCAGGTTGCTTTCATCAAGGGTCAGCGTCTGCAGGACGCGGTTGTCCTGGCCAATGAAGTCGTTCACTCCCTTTACTGTCTACGGCTTCCTTCATTCATCCTTAAGTTGGACATCTCTAAAGCCTTTGACTCGGTCAGTTGGGAGTTCCTTTCTGACCTCCTCACCCGACTTGCTTTTGGTCCATCGTTCAAACAGTGGGTTATGTCACTCGTCATTGGGGCCCAGCTTGCGGTTTCCTTCAATGGGAAGTGTGGCGATTTCTTCTGTCTTGAACGTGGCCTCCGTCAAGGTTGCCCATTATCGCCCTTGCTTTTCAACATGGTTGCTGAGAGTTTTTCTGCGCTTTTTCCACACGCATCGGTCGTTGGCTTCCTCACACCTCATTCGCTCTCCCACCTACAGAACTTCTCCACCCTTCAGTATGCTGACGACTTTCTCTTGTTCGGCAATGCTTCCCGCCAATAAATTGTAAGAACGTGGCTCATCCTTCGGGTTTTTGAACTCATCTCGGGTCTTTCTATCAATTCCGCTAAATGTCAGCTTTCTCTTATTCACGCGGATCCGGTCACGATACTTCTTGCGGAAGCGTGCTTTGGGTGTAAGGCTTCTAACCTGCCCATGGAGTACTTAGGACTTCAGATTACGTTGTCGCCTCCTGTGCCCTCTTTTTGGAATGGAATGGATCAGAAGCCTAATGATCGCCTTCAGTGTTGGCAGGAAAAACTACTTTCCCTCCTAGGTCGTATTACTCTAGCTAAGCACTGCCTTGCGTCTGTCTCACTCCATGCCCTGACCGTCTTTCGGCCTCCTGTAGCCGTTTTGAGTAGGTTCAATAAGCTTATCCGTAAGTTTATTTGGGATGGTGATCGACCTTCAGATCGTCTAGCGCATTGGGATGTGGTTGCCTTTCCGCGTCTTCTTGGGGGTGCTGGGGTTACCAACCTTAGTCGAGCTTGCGAGTCTTCTCTGTGTTCTTGGCGGTGGCGGTTAGCAACTGAGCATAAGGGTGGGTATCGGGCCGGGCCAGCCCGGCCCGGTAAGGGTCGGCCCGATCCGGCCCGTCGAGCCGGCTAGCATGGCCCAGGCCCGGCCCGAAAGTATTGCCGGGCCGGGCCGGGTACCGGGCCGGGCCGGGTACCGGGCCTGGCCACCAAAAGTTGGCCCGGCACGGCCCGCTGACGATGCAGCCCATGCTCGTTCCGTCGCTCTTCGTTCTCTCTCTCTCTGCACCAACACCGTGCGGCGTTTGCCGCGTTTTCCCCTCCCAAAGCCCTAAACAGTAAAGTGTAAACCCTCTTCTGCATCATGCTCTTGGAATGATGTCGATGTCATCGATGAAGGTGATGATACTGGTGGCGGTGGTGGGGTTGATGATATTGGTTTGTGATTTCTAAAATCCGTTTTTCTCCCTTTAAAGTTTTTCATCTTTTCTATTATCTCAAATATTATTCACTCGTTATTTAAGGTTTCTAATTTCTTATTTGCTTTTACCAAGATCAAAACTCAAGTAATGACCTAATATTGGATTCATGCTTGATGGTCTACAACTGCATTTTATTTTTAAAACCTTTTTTTTTTCATAAAAATATTTTTGACAATTATAAAATGAAAAACTTAGATATATGTGGTGGTATGAATGCTTTTAGATGAATGTCATGGTATGGATGAATGATTTCCTTCTAATAATGTAGGATCAATGCATCCATACATCGACATTCACTTATTATCACTCATGATCACAAGCATATCCCTAAAAGAGCTTAAACAAGATGAGATTGAACTCTAACTAGGTAGTAACCAAATTAGAGCAAAAACTTAAACCTACTTAAAATCTTAAGAGAACACCAAAGTGATATTAGGGGTGGGTATTGGGCCGGGCCGGCCCGGCCCAGGCCCGGCCCGATAATTTGTTGGGCCGGGCTGGGCCACCAAAAGCCAGGCCCAGGCCGGCCCGTTTGGCGGGCCTTGCTCTGCTTGCGAAGAGGGAGAGGGAGAGAGAGACCGAAGCAGAGAAGGAGAGGGATAGGGAGATGGGAAGGGAGAGGGGGAGAGCAGAGAGGGAGAGGGAGAGGGGCAGCGAGAGGGAGGGGAGCGAGCTGCGACTGTGAGTGGGGGACGGAGGTGGAGAGGGAGAGGAAACCAGAGAGGGGAAAAGATCCCCATCGAAAGGAAAAAATGGAACTCCACAAAACCCTAAACCTAGCATGCCCCACCGTCGTCGTCCCGAAGGCCTCCTCTTCCCCGGCACGCCGCTCCTACCACGCCTCCCACCAACGCCCCCACCACCACCTTCCATTTTCCCGACTTTTTCCCTCTCTGGTTCAGTCCTTCTTTAGAGAAGGAAGAAGTTCCACCGTCGAATGAGAAGAAGAAGGAGCTCCCGTGAGGAGAGAGAAGATCGGATGAAGAAATGAAAAGAAGGAGGGTTTCAACCAAATTTATATCAAAGTTAATAAATTACAAAGCGGGTCCTCCTTATCAGCAAAAGTTTCAGAAAAACTGTTATACTTTTCAAAAATTCATCCCGAAATTTATAAAGCGGGTCCACTTACTACCGAAATTTTCGAAAAGAATGTTATATTTTTCGGAAAGACTGTTAGAGAAATTTATTTTTACTAAAACCGGCACAGTCGGTCCGGGCCGCGCCAGGCCGCCCTATCCGGCCCGGGACCGCTACCGGGCCGCCCTATCGGGCCCGAGCCAGTTTTTTCCCGGCCCAGGCCCGGCCAAACAATATTTGTAAAGATTTTTCCACTTAAGATTTTCTCAAATCAAAATGTTTTAAACTCTCAAATGATTCTTCAAATTTTTTTCAAAATCTTGAAACATCAAATCTTCAAGATTTTTGTCAAAACTACACCGCATTTAGAATGAAAAAGATGTTTAAGCAAAAATGAAATGCATCAAGAATATGTATAGCCCTTTGATTTATTACACTTGGTAAATGTGCTGGGAACGGTCGATCATCGTACTAACGGGCGAATCCATTTCTCTCTCATTTCAAAACAAAACCTCATTTTTCTAAAGCACTCCAAAAACCAAAAAATTTGGGGGATGCAAACAGTGGCGTATTTAGGAGGAACACAACAACGGGGTCTTCAGGAGCACATTCTCATCACCGGATTCTATGACACGCCTTGTGCAGGGAGATGTTCACTTTGCTATTCGACTACTGCTGGTTGACTGTGCTCCTCCGTCTATCCATTCTCTCTCCACCCCTCTTATTCTGTTTTGTTGTGCAGCTGTTTTGTATATTTGTTCTTATATTTTTTTTGTGGTTTGTTTTTGTATCTAGGGGGCTTCTTGTCCTCAAATTTTGTTATGCATTCTCATTTTATTGGCTCTCTCTCTCTCTCTCCCTCTTTCTCTCTCTCTTCCCTTTCTCTCTGGCCTTGGGTGGGACGAAAGTGGCATGGTCTATTGGATTCCGATTGTAGCCCTTGAAACAATGGGTCATGTGATGATTCCTTTTCTTCTTAGGATTTTTTTTTTCATTTTCCTCTATGGATCAGTTTTTTGGCTTGGAATGCCCTATCTTTTGTGTTTTTCTGTTTTCTGGATGCATTTGGGGTCACCGAACAGTGATGGGATATTTTTTTGCTGATTTCCTTCATCGGAGGTTTGATCGAGGAGGCAGAAACTTAAGAAAATTGACTCCAACATTTCTGCAGTGGGAGAATCTCTCTGGTGGGTAATTTGGCGGATGGTCCCAACATTTATGGTAGTCCAGCATGGGAAATGGGTGAGGCTACTCTCTCTCTTTCTACGATCGTCCATCGTGCTCCCACTCTCAATGAGATAGAGTAATTTAAAGCTCTTGAGGTAAATACCGCTCTAAATCAAAAGTTTCAGAAAAACTTCACTTAGACACGTTGTTGTTGCTTTCACAATCAAGTAAAGCAGTTCATATTTCAAGGTGGCCCCATGATTATCTCCAAGGAACCTGAGTATTTTCCATGCTTATAGAGAATAGATACTTGTGAAGAGTAAATCAGTTATGATTTACTTGATTGTACTAACAAAGGGATGGCCTTTTCTCCATGAACCAGTGAAATGTATTGCTGCTTTTACTCATAGTTTTTCACAATAGCAGCTGCTATTCACAAACTGCTCCATTTGTATTAGCTACCCTCATTGTTCCTAGCTTACCAATTTGTGAATCAGGGACGTGGATGCTAGAAGTTATGTCAGTTGCTGCTGAAGTTAGCCTTCAAATGGATTTTCTTGAACATTACAGATCATCATTTCTGTGCCTGTAACTCAAACTTGTACATAATACATGTTAAAGATCAGCAATTTGTGACCTACAGAGATGCCCTGTTGATGTTGATTTTACAAAAGTTCATTATTATTTGTTCTGCAAGCATACTAGTAATCTAGTGAAAAAACTAAGTATTCCTTCAAAGGGGTCAAAAGATCTGCACTTCCCAAGACAGTACTTGCAGTCGAGCACTGGACAATTTAAGACATGCATGTGGAAGCTATGGTTGACATATTTGGCACCTTTTTATGAAAAAACAGTAGCTTCAATTAGCACTTTCTCACAGGGTTCCTCTACCAGCTCTCCATGTTATTATCTCAAAAACTACAAGGTACAATTGTTTTTAATTTTCTCCTATTTGTGTTGTGAATTTTCTATTGCAAGCTTTCATTTGTTATAGGGGACAATGCATTTCTTTCTTTTTATGTTTTTCATGTTATTGTTATTTATATATCGTGTTGCTCTTGATTGCTATGTTTTGGTTGGTTCTTGGCATCATCAAGGGAATAAAAAACTACCAAATTTTGTGTTACCATGTTATGGTTCGTAATCCTTCAATTATCTACAAAAGTCTTTTATGTGTTGATTATTCACTTGTTACAGGCATTGCTTTTTCTGCATCTCCTATGCAAATCATTTTTCTCTTTCTATTTATGACCACTATAACTTCCATTTATAATTGTACTTTGTACTAACATTTTTTTTCAAGAAAATGCTATGTGCAAGAGTAATTTTTGAAAGAGAAATTAACTCTTAACATGTGATCATTGCGATGATTAAGAGCTTAGACAAAGTTCAAGCGTAACATCCCTTTTATGGTTAAATACTTGAGAAACATGCTAGGAGTAGCAAGAGTCGATCTATACATCATCAAATTACCACCACCTCTCAATTGTTTGTTGACAGTTGATGAGTTAGATTTTCTTTTCGACAATAATCAGCCTCTACTTCATGAACTTTTCATGGTTGCCATTCTCCAAATGTGTATTGATAGGTGGCTTCTTAGAATTTTCATAGTTAACTGTTCATTATTAATGATGGAGTGTATTGATAGATTTATCATAAGTGTTTCAAGTATCCATCCATTTTTCTTTGTTAGATATAAATTCAGTGCATCACTTATAGGTCGTTTGATTGTTGTCCATTGAGACAGGACAAACAGGACGTCATGTCCATTACACTACTGTCCTGTCCTTATAGACAATGATGTTCCTTGTCCACCGTTTGATGAATTTATGAATAGAACACTACATTCTTTTTATTCGGTGTTTGTTTTGCATAAGTCTGTTCTGTCCATCCTGTCTGACGTTTGCTTTTGTGCTGATCTAGAAATTTAATAAGATCTTATGAAAAAGCAAGTATTGTTATTTGTTTTTTTTTTTTTTACCTTCTGAACTTTTGAGTTTACCTATTGTAAAAACACAATTCATAATTAAATAGGCATTACGTTATGCTCCACGTGAGAAACCAGGTAGTGAAAATTTTTGTATTGTGTTACAAGTGCACCAGATTTTTGCAAGCAATTCAAGGTTTTTCCAAGAAATACACCTAAGTTTTTTATTATGTTACAATTGCACCTGATTTCTGTACTATTGATAGAAAATAAATGTTAGCTAAACCTAGGTTACCAACGTAGGCATTTCTACCACATGCAAGGGGAAGTGTCAATTATTAAAATTGTATTTAAAATTCATAAGAAAGGGACAGGAGCAATTAGAATTGTATTTAAAATTCATATACAATACATTAACATCCGCATAATGTATAAGCTAAATATATGTGATGGTTGTATATAGTGAAGTAACTTTGAAGAAATATCTATATATTAGAGTAATTTAGAACACATATTTTGGCCTGCAATCGCCTCCTCTACGACCGTAGCCTGCTTGTCAAGAGAGAAGACAATTTACCACTTGAGTCTTTGCAATCTTCTGAAAACCTGTTGTTTCGTCTATCTCAAAATCCTACAAGAAAATAAAGAATCGTGTTATGAATGGAGGACAAAACAAGACAATTGACGTATGTTCTCTCATCTCTGTAGAAAGTAAACAAAAAGGGATTGAATGGAATTACACATTACAAGATCAGCGTTTCAATGGGGGCTAATTTACAAGAGCTTCATGCCAAAGCATAAGACAGAATGCTCCAAGGAGGAATGAAAAATGATAAAACTGGAAACCTCCTAATGTGCAGTGTTGTTATCATTTCAATAGGTTTATAGAGGTGAGGGATATTATTAACAAATATACCTGGACAAACAGAATGAAGGGGACAAAGAATAATTGCTGCAAGTTAGTCTGGGTATTCATAATCAGTTCTGGCTGCAGCAGAGTAATCTCAGGCTTACTTAGAATCCAAACCTTCGCCTTCGTTAGACCACAAGGTGCATATCCTCAACGTAGAATTAGTTAATCATATCAATATATAGAAAAAGAGATTTTGCTTTCTCAAGCATCGACTCCTAGAAGAGGGGCCTCGGCTGTCCACTTTTTAAGAGTACTTAAGAAAATAGTGGGGGCTGAAAAAAAAAGACAGGCTCAGTAGAATAAGATTAAATATGGGCGAATAGAAAATAAAATTAATCGCTTATAAGGCGTTAGAAGTCCTTCAGCCAGCAATGGAGGAAGGAAATCTTATCTACTTAGCATTGGAAGGAGAGCAGAAGTAAAGAGAAAGCTTAAGCAAGGCACTTAATTGTTCATTCACATCTATCTAGAATGTTAACCTCCCTTCTTGTTCAATTGACACTCTTGTTCAATCCCTTGTTTTTCCCTAATCTGTTTTCAGTCTTTGTACCGTACATGGGTGAATAATTCAATGCTGAGCATATCAAGGGGTTAATGGGCGTTGTTCTAGTCAAGTTTCTTAGAAGATGATCAATCAGCGAACGACTCCCGACTAGATTGTTTTGGTAGCACTATGAGAAAACTAATCTGATCTTTCAGTATTGAAGTAGCACATATGAAATGTTGGCGAATTAGTTTGTTCTAGATTGAGTTTATAATGATATGTACCTCTACTACGGACAAGCTGATGGTTTCATAGGAACTTAAAAAACATCTCAAATATGAGCAAAATTCTGGCTGAGAAAATAAAGCATTAATATGAAGTTCACCTATATTTCTAGCATATGAATTATATTGTTAATAGTTCACAGGAAGAAAGCCCTAAGCCTACTTGTCTTTTAGTGACCGAGAAAGAGGGCAACATAAATTCAGATTCTTTTTATAAAACAACATGGTCCTCTCCTGTTTGACAAAAAAGACGAGTCCCGTCTTTGAAATTTGATGCACGTCCCACATCACTAGAAAATGTGGACAAGTCGTTTGAATAACTACTGAGGCTGGATCTTAACTGTTGATATAGCAAAAAATGTAAGAATGAAGTGTTGATCTGAAGAACAAAAGGGATAAAAAATCATAAATCATACTCATCTGATGCTCATTCTTAAATTCATTAATTCTTACGGGCGAAAGGTGAGATGGAAACATCTCCTTGACCTCCGGGTTTCTCTCGCTCGCGCCAACCAGAGCTTCTTATTATACAAGAAGGATCAGGTGGTCTGATTAGAGATAATCAAACACCAAAAGTGAAGGGGAGATGGCATGGAAGAGCGAAATATATAAGAGCTCAAGGACCATATGGATGAGCCAAGAAGTTATGGCCCTCTCATGGACGTAACAAATGTCAGTGGTGTGCAATCAGAGCAAACAGATGAAGGAGAGAAGGGGATTAGTACTATGAAATTGCCGAAAATGAAAGCAAACAACCCTAATAAGACAAGAGGAATGTCAGGCCAAGGAAGGCCACTTAAATGCTTGCCCTGATGAAAGTAAGATAAGAGGCCTTGTATGCAAGGCTGCACAAAAATACTTGGACGATACCATAAAAGGAAACCATCCGGAGATATTTTTTTTCTATACAATTCTGTACTGAATATTGACCATTTTGAAAGCTGGAAAGCTAAACATCCAGATTACTGTGTTAAGGCTAACTTTGAGGAGCCAGGACAGCATGCCCCAATTATTGTAGGCTGGCAGCCGAAGCACATTCCTGAAGCAGTATCTATGAACAAGTTAGCAAGTAATTGTAAGGATAGACGACCAAGACTCTCTTTTGGCCTAGTGGGGGTGTATCTTCATAGTTCATACTCATATCATGATTTGCATGAATCTTTTGCTTTTCTGTCGAAAATTCTGAATGAATGCCAAAATTCCCTTGCAATAATGGAAATGCTGTAAGGGGGCCAGGAGACAAATCAAGAATATACCCGGATCCTAATTCATGTGCTGATTTTAACCACTTTCTATGTGATAACAATTTAGTGATTATTGATGACAGTGAATACTCAGCCTGGTCTAATAACAGAGAAAAAGAAGCCAATGTTCAATGCCTTGATCGGGCAGCTGTAAAGCAGATATGGAATGACTGGGAGTGGAGTTCAAGTTAAAAACGATGGCCAGGTCAACTTCCAATCACAGTGTGATGGTGTTTTCTGTTCTTGAAAGGAACACATAGCTGTTTGGTAAAGGACTATTCAGATATTACAACTGGTAGTGACAACAAGCTGGTCTACTCAAGCTAGCGTAAGCGCAATGTTCAATGTCCATAAAAAGCTTGAATTCACACGTAAGTCCTTCTGTTGGTGGAGTAAATACTATGTTGGCCATTTTGAGATGAGAAAATCTGTTGTAAGAGGTGAATTAGCATGTATCCAGCAACAAAGAACAACAAATGAACAATACGATTTGGGGTACAAAATTACCTTGAAGGAAGAGTTGCATAATTGTAACACCACCAAAATTTAGTCCCCTATTGAATATTATGAGGGATCTTTAAGGGCTTATAAAGGAGATTATTAAATAGATGGTTGTCTTTATTCTTAGCCTTTTGAGGGCGACTTGGGGTACCACACGCGCGGACATGTGTGCCTTAAAGCCAAAACCGCTAAGGGGTGGGGTGGGTTGGGGTCTGGGGCCCGAGTTCAAAAGTGGGTTGGGTTGTTACAGATTCTTGAAGAGGAACCAGCTTTTTTAGGAGTAATAACATATCTCTACGATTGTGGTCAATGGAGAAGAAAGCTTAGATTCTTTTGCATATGTAGATGACAGTAAGCAAATGTTAGACCACATAAGTGATCGGCCAAGTGTTTCTCTTGAAGAAAATTTAGAATTGTGCAGTCTTAACAGTGCAACAAGTTATAGAAGAAAGTTTTCTGTTTACCCAATGGAAAGTCTCCTAGGCCAGATGAATACAACGCTAAATTTTTGAAAACTTTTTGGCATATTATAAGTGACGACGTGGTAGCAGCTGTATGTGACTTTTTTCGAACAGGAAAAATAGTTTGCCAAGTAAATAGAACTCATATTATGCTGATTCCCTAGATTTCAAATGCAGTAAATTTAAAAGGCTTCTGGCCCATCTCATTGTGTAATGCAGTAAATTATGTGTCAAACCCCACTCATCAGAAAAGTACTGCATTAAATCACAGGACCGGCATTATATATGCTTGTTCGGGAATAAAATAACGGGTCGAAATTAAGCTAAGAAGGGAGTCTGAACTTGATGCCCCTGCATCAGATCCCGACTTTGCTTTTGATGGTGTTGTTTTCATAAGGTAGTCGTTTGATCAGGCTCATGGTAATGTCATTGCTTACAACTTAAAAAGAGGCGTAACTCTTGAGCATCTATGCGAGACTTAAAATCTTCTTAAAAAAAAGAAAGCTTGAAGCCATCGCAACATGGGTTATTCTCAGGGGAGTTTTACAACCTGATTAAATCATTAGTAAAAAGATTTACTGAAGTAATACTATATTCTGAGAAGATAAAAAGTTATTAAGAGTTTTTATATTTGTAGTTCATAATATCATTAGAATAAAAAACTGACAGAAAGAATTTTTAATTTTCAGAGGACAAAAAGGTGTCTTGTATGTTAACGTAAAAGACAAAGCAAAATTAATTCTTGTAATCATTGGTAATTCCTGCTGGTAACAAGATTGGGCGCAACTAATTGAAAAGGTAAAAGAAAAGAAAAAATTGGCATTCTTATTGATCCATTGGTTTATAGAAAAATTAAATGAAATTTTATGTACATTAACAAAACGCCACTCTCGAAGAGAAAATATATTACAACTTTGGCATAGGAAGGAGTTGTGTTTCACTAGAAGTGATTTTGTTATTTCATATGGAAAAATTAATATTTCCTTTCAATAGGCCGCTCTCTAAAAATTGTTATCATGAAAAATTGAGTACTTGTTTTGTTAACTCTTAAAAACTAAGCATTAATATTTGTTCGTGGTGCTGCATCAAAACACTAAAGTTGTGTGTTAGTGGTTTTTGTGTGTTAGTGGTTTTCCTTTCTGCAACATAAGAAGTTGATGTCCATGAAATTAGAAACCGGAACTGGTCGCGTACTGGCCTCCGCTCTAGCCATTGCACTAAACTCCTTATAATACTATAATCTAAGCAGTAGAGAGTCAATTCATATTCTGAAAATTTGCAAAAGAGTGCAATAAATTATATGGTAAACCTTTTCTAAAAAGCCAGTATGGCGCCTTAAGAAATTTCAATGATAACGGACCCTTTTTCCCATCAATTATTGTGTCTGCATGTGAATTGTGCCCCACTCATAGAATAGTTCGGTGCCCTGCTGGAGCCCAGGTGGGGCGACGGTCGATATATGACGTCATGAAGGGGTGGGGAACGAGACAGAGATTTTGTTCCAGTGGCTGCTTTTCTCTAGCCCAGAGGCTGGACAGCCGTAACGAGAGAGGGAGAGTGCGTGTGTGTTCTCGTCATCTTCCTTTGTTCTCATCTGATGCAGCCCATTGACCCACCCAAGTTATGATGGGCAAATGGTTTTCCATAGTTTACATCAATGTATATATATATATAATAGAGGTCAGTCTCCAATCACAATCAATAGGAACGACTAAACTGATCAGACTTCGTTGGTTACTCATTATTCTTTTTCTTTCATATATTTTTTATATGAAAATTGAATGATGACTCTGGATTTTAGAGTCACTCAGTCATCTAATAAAAAACCATCTAATTCATAACAATGAACAATTAAGAGAAAAACAAAAAGAAAAATGTAATGAATATTTTCGATATTTAGTATTTGTTTCTACTTTTTTCATCATGTTTTCCACTTAACCATCCATCTTCAACCATCCATCTTCAGATGAATGACCTTAGTTAGATGATTGAGTGACTATAAATAACCAGAGTCATCATTTTCTAATCATCTTGAGCACCGTCCAATTACAACTACCCAATGCATTGGGTTGGGCATGTATGATTAAACACATTCGTTACAATAAGAGAATATGCTATGAGAGAGTAGAGGATTTCTTCATCCATACCCCAATGAAGGAATGCACACACACATACACACATATTATATATATATATATATATATATACAGTCAATGTTTTATACATCTGACAATTGCATGATGGTTAGAATTTAAAAATGTTTTCCTTAACAAAACATTAAATTGTTGCTAACACTGTCATAAACCATCACTCCATTGTAAATCGTTGCAAATTACATTGTTTTTTGTAATAAATTTTTTAATTTCAACAATCTAGCGACATCTGAGCATGATTGAATCGTCTATACATTGTGTGTACTTATAACAAACTTTTCTTTTGTTTACCCTTTAGATTGAAACATCAACTTCAACGCCTAGAAGTATCCAAAGGACCAAAGCTTCAACAAGACTCAAACACGCTAGAACAAGGAAGGCGCAAACGTTGTAATCATGTGACAACGAGATGACACATGTTTGCAGTCTCATGTTCTGATTAATGTCATTCAGTGTTTCTTTATTCTCTTAATTTTTTCATATGATGAAGGCAAGGGAATCTACCTCATAACAGTCCGCTCATTGGAACTATAGATAATGAATGAAAAAAACGGAAGATACTCATTGTTTTTAACGTTTTTATCAGATCTTTTTAGAAAAAAACGGTTTTCCGTGATTGTGCTTCTATGTATGCTTGATTATTTTGGGAAAATACAATTATCTTTAGAACAGACGTAAGAAGAAGAACCTACAAGATCCTTTTTTTTCAATCAAAAGCCAACTATTGCAAAGGAGAACTCTTTGAATAGGGAAAAAGGAACGAAAGAAAAATGCATGTGAGCGATTATTTCGGAAAAACAGCAAATGATAGAATCACCACTGTTATCTGAGCATTTGTTTCTGTTTTTCAAAGTTTGTAAAACAATATTTGTAGAAAAAATCAATTAAAATCTTGCAAATAAAAGTAGTTCTTAAATAAAAAATAAAAATGCATTAAAAATTAATTAAAAGTACATAAATGTTTAATTAAAATTAATTTTTCCATGATTTCCTTAAAAATGACATTCATAAGTCCCTCGACTTGGTTGTCATGGAAATCATGGAAAAATTCATCGAGAAACAAATATACTTCACAGATGAAAATGATCATCTAAATTGAAGTCCCTTGTGTTGAATCAGTATAAGAAAGAACTGATGAACCACGTACACATGAATTCAGTGGAGAAGAAAATATCTTATGGTATATATATATATATATATATAAGTTTTCAATGTGTTCAGCTTTTGTCTTAATCTTCGCCATCCTTGCGCCCCAAAGAAATTAAGTGGATCAACCCAAAGGAAGCTCTGACAACACGCTTTTCCTGAATCAATGTAACCCCAGGGGCCCGTTCCTATCTATATATGCTTATGGACCACCTTCCAGACAATATCCTTTAAACATTCATTCATTTGTTTAAGCATCTTTACGCCTAATCCACCTTATATATTATTAAAATTGTTTTCAAGGTAGAGGATTTTTATTATTAGTCTAAGAAAGTATCTACATTATTTTAATATCTAATTTGCAGATGCAGCCCAGGCCAGGCAAGTGGCCAGTAGGGAGCCGGTCACTAAGTCGAATGGTGGTATGGACATCACCCATGTGAGCAATTTCCTACACCGACCCACAAAAAATTTCTATTTTCACATTGATATTTCAGGAAAATTTTATTGATTTACATACTAATGTCCCTTAAAAGTTAAAAAGTTTATGACTATTTCTCCTTAACCAGAATTTTCTGGCTTCACCCTCCTTGGGCATGCCAAAGCAGGCATAGTGGTTGCGTTCCGTTATGACCTTAGCTTCTCCTACAATCTAGAACATTTGAGGAGCTTTTACACTTTTTTCGCTCTCAGTTATCTGCAATCTCCTTTGGCTTTTCTACATGTTTCTCCACTTTCTTTTTATAATTCCACCTTTCGATTATTTTATTTTATTTGGGATAATGATCCCTCTCAATGATTGGCTTTGTGATATTCATTTGTTAAGTGACGACGCAGGAAACAACCACGTAAACATACTTTTGAGTTTTTGATGGTTTATTGAAAGTATAGTGGGACATCCCATTCACTTCACTTAATTTGATTACAAATATTCCTATAAGGCACGCAGGATTATGTGTTTCAATCTCTCTCCCTCGCTCGCACACACGCGGACACAAACACGCGCCCATCGTATAGAACCGATACAGTCTAGGCAGCCTTTTTTTACTACTACTCGTTCTGGCCGTATGCGTATGATTTTGTACGTGAACAAGGAAAAAATTTTATCCAGCTTTTCTTTTATTAAAAATAAATTATTTTTGGATTTTCAGCTTTGGCATGATATTGGGTAATATTTTTATGCATTCTAGAAGGAGGTGATTATGTGACGATATAAGGTTAGTAGGAAATTAATGAATATTTTTGGATGTTATATGTTTAAGCTATTCACATCATCGTTGAAAAAAAAAAAAAGAAAAACAAAAAAATGTTGATTGTCATGCCATCCTAGCTAGATACTCCCAACTGCTTGCATCGAATGATGACAAATCCAAGTGTAATTACACGACATTACGGTGCCTTAGCTAGACATTTATGCAAAATGTACGATGCTATTAAACTTTCATATATATATATATATATATAGTGGTGAGCTATCTGTGATATATGGTTGAAAGAAAAAATAATGATAAAAATGTGATAGTATTTTTGTCATTTGGTATCATTTCTTACCTTTTTTTTCATTGGTTTTTCTCTCAACTGTCTATCATAATGGATCGGTTGGCCTTCAATGAGTAAGCTTGGTAACTCCACATAGATTGAGCCCATATTCACTCTCTTTTTCCATTGGGAGGGAGAGTGAGTGAGTGACTGAGAAATTAGTAAGTGTTAGACACCTCGATGATAGATAGATACTGAACAATTTCAATCCTTTAACTTTTCCAAAATCGGCCGTTGAGGAAAAATCAATGAGAAAAAAGATATATATGGCTGGGTAGATCTAAAGCTGACAAAGTCGACCTCGAGTCGAAAACCCTTGTTGCAGCCCAAAGCCGATCTGATTGTTATCGGCACCAACCCAATTGTGATCTTCATACCTGTTGGATACTCAGGCCAACATCATTTGAAACTCTCAATGTGTCCTTCAATAATATCTCGAAAAAGAAGTTGAGAGAGAGAGAGAGAGGGATTGAAAAAATAAAAAAGAAAACCAAAAAAGTCAAAAGACTAAAAAAAGACAATTTTTTTAAATAATTTTCAAAATACCCCAAACTCCTACCCTGTTTTTTATGGGTATAGTTTTAGATGCACAAGTGCAATTGGTACACGCAACTCACACTCACAGAGAGCAGCACACATGCACACGCACACGCATACACACACTTATATGGTGCCTTCAATGGTGGATGTTTTTTATTATTCTTAGCCATTCAATAGTTTTGGACCCTCATGTAATGGGGTGCGTATGTGTGTATAT
Source organism: Nymphaea thermarum (assembly GCA_011799765.1). NCBI lineage: Eukaryota > Viridiplantae > Streptophyta > Magnoliopsida > Nymphaeales > Nymphaeaceae > Nymphaea > Nymphaea thermarum. The sequence continues at coordinate 36,027 of JAANDH010001428.1, forward strand.
CAACATCATGCGGCTTAATTTGGTATAAGTTTTGGATCCCGTTTTATATATATATATATATATATATATATATATATATATATATATATATATATATATATATATAGTCAGGCCAAGCCAAAATCAACGCGACAAAGCGCTAGACAATAACCGTTGTGGTTGCATCTGTCTTACGGCCCACGAAAACTTAATTAACATATATATATATATATATATATATATATATATATAGTCAGGCCAAGCCAAAATGATCAACACGGCAAAGCGCTAGACGATAACCGTTGTGGTTGCATCGTCTTACGGCCCACGAAAACTTAATTAATTAATAAAGTACTTGTTTTTGTTGCAAATTTTCTTCTAGTAGCAAGGCCGTGTGTTTTGTGTTGGGAGACCACTAAACGAGCTATTAACGTACGTGAAGCTCATAATGAAGAAGACGTCTTTTGTCTGCTCTATTGTACTACTTTGAATTTAGGCTGATTATCAGTGACATGCATGTCAAAGTGAAGTTGACCCATCAACCTATTTGTCAGTGGTTGTTTTGAAGGACATAGCATAGCTAGCTGTGGTAGATGTCTTTAGTTTCAATTCTCATAGGTGCCATCCAAATTACAAATAGTGACATAGATGACACTTGAGTTGAAGGGTATATAATAATAAGACCGTAGAAGTCTTAAACAACTCTAAACCCTAAAAGTAAAAGTAAGAGAAAGAGAGGGTGGTTTAGCCCATCCTAATAAGACCGTTGAAGTCTTAAACAACTCCGAACCCTAAAAGTAAGAGAAAGAGAGGGTGGTTTAGCCCATCCCAAACCGCCACCAGCTATTTGCTGGTTTTCAACCCTAATAATTAATTAAGCCATTGTCCAGTAACGTTTGGCTGGGTGATGTGGCACATGATCCAAGCATATATTATTGTGGGGGACAAACCAGAAAAGGAACTTTGCATGCGAAAGGTCTGAACCACCTACCACAAACAACCAGTCATTAACATGAAAAACAAATTGGCCCATCTCTTGATGTTGATTTAGAAAAATCTCACAGATGAAGCCACACACACTTGTGTTTTTGTGTGTTCATATATATATATATATATATATATATATATATATATATATATATATATATATATATATATATATATATATATATATAGAGCCAAGAACTTTTGGCTAAGAGGTATTTTAAAATTTTAATCTCAAAAGGACACTTGTATACAAACAAATAAAAATTGATAAGGTAGAAAATATAAATAAGCAATTCCTGTGGGCTGGTATAGGCAATGGCGCACATCAGTCCACATGTAGCTCAGCCACTGCACGCAGTGCTAGTTAGCTTTTACAAAAAGTAAATCCTCACGTATTCTTATTGTCCCTCTGTCCTTTGTTGTAAGGATTAGATGCCATATAGTGCTTTCACTTGCCTCGGCCCCTATGTGCTGCGAAAATTTATAGTTTCCTACCTCTATTAGCGAGTTGTAAACTGTGGTTTCCGGTGAGGACACGCCTTGACCTCATTCACCAATGCACTTTTGTAACGCACCATTCATAATATATAATCCATATTTTAACTATAATGGTTTGTTTTTCATGAAAATCAGTTTCTTTCAACCTACAAAATTCAATTTCATGGGGTTCCACTCATTGATTTTTATGACAAAAATAAAGGAGAAATCAGGCATGGAAAGTTAGGAATGCTGATATATATGATTTGGATCAGATAGATTCATACAAAAAGAAAAAATCTTTTTATAGGAATAAAAGCGAAACCCTCAAAAAGAAGATTTGAGGCTTCGATAAAAGAAAAATTTGTCAGTTTGTATATGTATATTGTTATGACCAAAATACTCTTTTAAGCAATAAAGAACGATTTCGTTTTTTGACTCATTTATAACATTGTCTCATTATCTCATACATATTTTATTATCTCATAAACGTTATCTCATACTAATGTTTAATGTTATCTTATACATCTGTTCATTATCTCATAAATATTTTATTATTTCATAAACATTATCTCATATTTATGGTTACCTTATCTCATGCAGCCGTCCGTTATATCAATATTTTATAAATTTTATGTTATCTAAAAAACAATATCTCAAACTTATATTTAGTGTTATCTCATACATCCGTCTATTCATTATCTCATTATCTCCTAAATCTTTTGTTATCTCAACCCTTCATGCTACAAATTCAATTTCATTGCAGGTTTCTTAGTTGCCATCTCATTTTCTTTGGCAGGACATTCATACATGTTTGTTCTTACTTTCTATGTTTACTAGTTAAACTTTGAGGTTTGTTCTTCATTTCTTGTGATCATTTGTTTGGCTTTCAACGTGATTGTTTTGGGGAAGGACTTGACTCTGATTTTATGGCCTTCATTTGTTTTTTTGCACTCTGTGATGCCCTGCTAGGATGGTGTTTTAATTTTTAAGACCTCAAAGTCAGTGACAGTCATAAGTTGAACACATGTTTTGCATCTCTAGGCATAATTTGTTTGGGTTGTCTAGATGGTCCATTGATTCGCTACTCTCTGTAAGTCACATAGTATCCATTAAGCTCGTATATTTTTCCTTTTCAAGATAGGTGTATTAGATTTGACAGTAAATACTTCATAGCTTGGTGCTCTAAGGCTTTTTGATCTTTCAAAATTTGCTTGCTTGGTGGTTGTCTCTGATTTGGTGAATTCAGTCCTATCTGTGCTACACACCTTAGCAAGATATCCAACTTCATGGGACGCTCTACAACAAAATGGTGTGTTTGAAAAGAAGAATATGCATCTAGAAGCTTCTTGTTTCAAACGAACGTGCTCAAGTCATATCAGGTGTTTATTGTAGCCACTACATAATATATCATTAATAGAATTCCCAGTAAGCATCTACATTACAAGTCCCATTAAGGTTCCTGCTGGTGCCCCAAGCTTGATCACCTTCGAGTTTTTGGGTGTGTCGTATACGTTTGGCTATATAAATAAAAGAGAATTAAATTGAGTGTTCGGGCTATCAAATGCATCTTGACCAGTTACAACTCAAGCGGCAAAGTGTATGCATGATATAATCTATTCTCTAAGAGAATTTCTATTTTTCTTTATGTTCAATTCAATGAAAATCAATCCCTTCTTTGGTACTGAATGATCTTTAAAAAGGTCCGGGGAAGCACAGTACATCTGATTTACATGACTACGATGACTTATTTAGTACTATTAGTGAATGAGGAGGCGCCTAGTTATCATGAGATCCCAATTGCAAACGATCAGTCAACTCAAGTTGATAATCCTACTAACATCAATCCCAAAAGATCCAAAGAGGTAGATGCATCCCAAGACACCTTGCTTACAATGAAATCTTCTCGGTTGGACCCTTTTCCATTAGCAATTACATGAGTTATGATAGAATATCAGCCAAACCTGCCATGTTCATCAGCAGTCTTTACAAAATTCAAGAGCTTAGAATATTTTCACGAGGCCAAAATAGATCCAAAGTGAAATATGCTATGGATGATGAATTAAAAGCTGCTCCGAGCATAAACAAAACATGGGAGGTGGCAGTTTTTCCAAAGGTGTCTAACATAGTCAAATGTAAATGGCATTACAAGTTCAAGTACAAGATGTACAAAACTATAGAAAGCTACAACATGAGGCTGGTGGCTAAGGGATTCACTTAAACGAAGGGGCCAAACTACAACAAGACCTTTGCCCCTATAACGAAAATGAATACAATGGAAATCCTACGTTCTATTGCCCACCATCAGAACTGGAGTCCATATTGATATAAAAAATGCATTTCTTCATGTAGAGCTGGATGAAGAGATCAATATGTCACTCCCCCAAGACACCCTAAATAAGGTAAAAACTGCTTGTTTGCAGGCCCAATCAAGCTAGAGGTACATGAAGATGACTACTACCCAGAAGAAAATGGGAACAAAAAGTGCCGCCCCACAACACCTTATTCGTCAGAAGAATGGAAGGATGTATCACCATCGTCCTAATTTTAGCCGATGATATTGTGGTAACCAGGAGTGGTTTTTGAGAATATTCAACGCTTCAAGAAGTTCCTCAAGATGATTTTTGACATCAAAGATCCAGTAGCAGAGCTACTAGTTGGCTGGGGTGGGCCATTGCCCACGCCAAGCCATAAAAAATGTCATTATAATGTGTTAACTTCACATTGTTATGACTTTAAATTTTTATGCAATGCCCACACCAAAGTTGTCTCACCTACATAAGTGCCCCATTGATGAAAAATCTTGGTTCTGACACTGCAAAGATCTGTGCAGGCTGAAGTACTTCTTTGGAATTGCACTTGCTCAATCGCAAAAAGAAATCATTTTGTATCGAAGGAATGATGCTCTAGATATCTTGAAAAGGATTGGGAAAATTTATGGTTGGCATGTAGACACTCTAATAGAACCTAATGTCAAACTTGGTGCCTGTATAGGATTTGATTGGTCAGGAGTGTTCTTTCTCATATCATTCAATACGGAGCTAGAGTGCTGCGACTATCTCACGGAATGTTTCAAAGCTTGGACAAAGAGTTGACGAACTTTGTTTGGGCTAATACGGAAGGCCACCGTCATCCCCACAACATTAGATGGAAGATGCTATGCAACCGTTATAAAGAAGGAGGTATCAACATTGAGGACTTACACATCCTTAACAAGGCCATGTTGATTAAGTGGGCGTTCAGGGCTTATTGTGGCGAGTCATTACAGGCAGAGTTGGTAAGGCAGAAATACCTTATGACAGAACAGTCTTTGCATACCAAGGAGATCGGCACAATTCAACTTCAAGGAATGTGATTCTTTGGGCTTCGTCAGAGATTGGCCACCACGTCCAGTGGGTCCCAGGCGATGGGAGGAGCATTAGCTTCTGGTTCGATTCGTGGGGTTGGGGTATTATTAATAGGTGGGTGCCGAGAGACATCTAGGTAACACGATAGCCAAATTAAGTTGGAAGAAGATCAAGTGAGGGCTAATATGAGCAGTTCGTGGTTTTCTCATGTCGTAGATGCTTTACAGCTAATCGTGGAGCCGGACACTCTTTGGTGGGGCGAAATTAATGCCTCTACTCTCTCGTGCATAGATATTTACGACCGGATCAGGAACTTGGGAACTCAAAGGAGCTGGAACTCCTATCTCTGGTCCTCTAAAGATCCTCCGAGTATTGTTTGGTTTAGTTACCTTGCTGCTCAACAGATGTTAGCCACTTTGGATAGGTGTAAGACAGGGGCTGGCCCCAGGCAACCAATGTGTGAGGTGCCGGAAGGATGAGGAGTCGACAACCCATTTTCTTCTTCATTGCAGATGGGTCAAAGCCATCTGGAAATGGATTTGGACCAAATTCGAAAGAGGCCTTCCGTTAGTGGATGACGTGATCCATACTATGGTCAAGTGGAAGGACAGCAGTTTTCACAAATTGGACGTTTGGAAGACAATTCTGCCTTTGGTAATGTGTAGAAACTCCGGAATCGGGTTAGACGTGGGGAATCTCTTCCCCCTCTGCAGCAGTTTGCGAAGGCCATTCGAAAGGATGCTCAATCTATCTGGGATAAGCTTTTGATTAAATCAGTGCTTGCATGAACAAACGCTGCTTTGGTTTGCTACCGGTGTTGAAGTGGATGATGGCAGACTTGTTCCCCCTTCGACTTCTTGTGCTCTTCTGGTGGTCCTGCACCAGCCGGATTGTTTTAAAATTGCCTATGGCATTCTCAGTCCAAATATGGAGATTGGTGCTGCAGCTGTTGCCACCCTGAGGCGGTTCAATTTTCGCAGCTACCTGGATTTCTTAGATGAGATTGCTCTCAGGCTCATTAACCAAACTAATTCAATTCACCTCACAGTTGGACCTCGTTATTGGAGATCACACATTAGAAACATGCTTGCCCAACCTCGCAACGCTGAAACGTCAAACTCCCTTTTGTTCTGCTGCAAGAACTCTGTTAGGATCCTTGATGGCAATCCTTCGTGTCAAGTGGTTGCCCTTTTATTGAAGCCGTGCTCTGTAGGGTCCAAACTTTTTTGGGATACTATGCCCACTAAATTTGGGCAATTTCCTCCTTTGTTCACTGTATATAGCCAATTTTTTGTTGATAATATTTGGGGGTGAGCCAAATGTCAGGAGAAAGAGGAGCCAAAGGTCAATCAAGAAAGATTGCAATGCCTTGTGCTTTATATATTTGACAGTCACCTGCTGTACACGCAAAATCCAAGGATGTCACGTGAATGTTGTTGATCTACCATCAATAATGAATAGATGATGAGATGATGGAGAAAGTGCTAAATTACTATAAATTAAAATGAATTCCAGATGTTCATGGGCCTGGAAGGGATTTATGTGGGGCTGGGAGAAGTAAGCTATAGGGTGAAATAGCATGTAGGGATGGAAAATCTTTGGGTGGATGACTGGGGCTGGGGTATTCTAAAATATCTGGTCATAGATCTTCAAGTGAGGTGGTACAAAGGTACAAGTGATTTCACAGTTTCCCAAATGATTTCCAAGGTCTGAGAGGAAGGTAGTTGGCTAGGGAGGGGGCCCTTGGATTGCACATGTAATTAGACATACTTCTGTAGGAGCAGAGGAGGATGTTCTCGAATGGAGAGATAGGAAGGGTAAAGCGATGAAGAGGAGGGAGATTTATAATGCTATTAAAGTGGTCAATCAAAAACAACCTTGGCAGCATGAAGCCTGGAATTGTGAACCCCACCCGAGAGCCAAATGGGTTCTTTTCCTAGCCTTGGATGACAGGCTACTAACCTTTGATAAACTCAAGCACTTTGGTATAACAGATCATCGTTACAGCCAACGCAGCATACTCAACGGCTCCTCTCAAACTAGCCTCATTGAAATCCTTGTGAACGTTGGAAGGATTACTACCATTCTCGTTAGTTTCCTTAATAACCTTGATTCCTTTATGTAAAGTTCACCAACGTTCATGTATGTTGCTGTTTTCCTAATGTATTATATATCATTGTAAAGCAAAGAACGAGGGGAGAAAAAAAAAGAAAGAGGAAATCAAAGGGGCTGCTGCTCTGGTGATATTCGTGGATGTAGGTCTATGAACCGAACCACGTAAAATTGATGTTTCGATTCTTCTCTTCTCTCCCTTTTCAACATGGTATCAGAGCTAATCTAACCTCTGAGAAATTGTGGCCATCGCGGAGGCGCAGAAGCTGGACTCCGCGCTCTGTTTCAGAAACTACCCGCGTGCAACAGGGATTTTGGATCTCAACACGATTTTCCTGTGTAGCTCCGTTTGACGCTTGTGCGACTCAGAGGCCAAAAAAAACTCTCAACGAGTCACCTCCTGGAGACTGATCTCTGTCTAATCTCTTGGGCGTCCCATCTGCGTCCTATCAGCCATCTTCAGCCCAAAATTTCAGGCTAATCGAAGCAAGGGGTGATTTTTGGCGATTTTTGGAAGAAGGATATATCTTGTGAATCGCAGCCTGGCCCCTGTTTTCAGCCAACACTTGCGCCTATCCCTTCCTCTGTTCGTGTGAACATTACCAGCTGGGTAAAATGACTTGCCTCACGTTTAAAGATTCAATCAACGTCCAACATATCGACAACGCCAGCTGATAGAAGGATCGTCTGCCTGCCATCATGACAGAAGATTCAAGCGTCGGAACCACCAGCAGGGTGGTAGAAAAAATTATCGTGCAGGAGCAACCAAGCCCTGCAAACAAAATTACTGCTGTACTCCTAAATGTTAGCAACTATTTAGCTTGGTCGAAATCGGCGATGCTCTATTTGAGTGGCAGAAACAAGTTGGATTTTGTCACCGAAGATCTTCCAACACCTGCTGAAACAGATCCGACTTACAGAGAATGGCGATCCACCAATCATCTCATAATGTCTTGGTTGATTAACTCCATGGAGCCTAAGATCGCTCGCGGATTCTATTTCGCAGAAACTGCTTATCAAATTTGGAGAAAGGCGAAGGAACTCTATAGTAAAAAAAACGACATTGCTCGTATGTATCAACTTTCTCAAGGAATTCAGGATCTTAAGAAGCAAAACTAAAATTTCGGAGACCTGCTAGGCGACATCCAAGGTATGTGGGACGAACTTGTCTATCTTATGGATATGTCTGCTACTCTTAGATCTAGAGAAAAAATGTGTGAACAACAGAAAATTTTTGAACTTCTTGCGACTCTTGGCCCAGAGTATGAACCCATCCGAAGCCAAATTTTAATGTCCCTGGAACTTCCTTCTCTTAGCACTCTTTGCTCAATTCTTTTGAGAGATGAATCTAGAAAAAAAGTAATGCTTCAAAATTCTGATTCTCTTAAAGAGAACTCTAGCAACATAGAACAGGTCGCCTTCTATGGAGCTGATAAAAGTAATGATCATAAGTGGAAGAACCGCCCAAGACTATTCTATTCACACTGCAAAAAGGAACGTGATACCAAGGAAAGGTGCTGGTTCCTCCATGGAAAAACCACCACCACAAGGGCAGAAAAAAGAAAGAAAGGAAGCACCACTACCATAGCCAACGTTGCAGCCAAATCTCTTGATACTTCAGATCTCCCTCAATTGCTAGAAAAAATCAACGAACTACTGAAAAATGTGAAAGATCACCAGGGTAAAGAACAACAAAATAGTATGGCAGCTTCCGCTAGTGTTACCGGTAACGCTCTTCTTTCCCTTAAATCTGATTATTGGATTGTCGATTCTGGAGATAGTGATCATATGTCTATGAACTGCCAAAATCTTAGTAATTATTCTTCTATAACTAGAAAAAAATCTGTCGTTATTGCTAATGGCTACTCTATGCATGTTCAAGGAGAAGGAGAATTAGACATTCTTAGAAATGGTGTTAAATCTACAGTACTCTATATGCCAGATCTCTCTACCAACTTGCTGTCCGTTTCAAAAATTGTTAGAGATTTAAATTGCCAAGTTATCTTCTCCTCCACGAACGTTATTTTACAAGACCCTATATCGAAGAGAAAGATTGGTGAGGGAACTCACGAAAATGGGCTATATGTGCTGAAAATTAATCAACATGCCTTGACTGCCCAAATCAATCGAGAGGGGGAACTTTGGCATCGAAGATTTGGTCACCCAACACGTCGTGCCTTGAATATTTTGTTACCAAATTTGAATTATGACTCTCATGTTTGTGAAACTTGCAAGTATGCAAAAATGTTTAAACTTCCGTTTTATGAATCCTTAAACAATGCTATGTCTCCTTTTGATCTTATTCATACCGATGTGTGGGGGCCGGCCCCTGTAAACTCATACTCAAATTTTCGTTATTATCTCATTTTTATTGATGATTTTTCAAAAACCACTTGGATTTATCTACTGAAAACCAAGGATGAAGTTTTTGCAAAATTTCTAGAATTTTACAAAATAGTTGAAACTCAATTTGCAACTCGTATAAAATGTCTTTGATCCGACAATGGTACGGAGTATAAAAACCAATTCTTCGAAAAATTTAAAAAAGAAAGTGGGATGGATCATCAATTCACCTGTGTTGATACACCCCAACAAAATGGGGTGGCGGAATGGAAAAATCGTCACCTTCTAGAAATGACTAGGTCTTTATTGTTTGATATGAATGTTCCTAAGCATTTTTGGAGTGATGCAGTTTTGACAGCTTGTTATACTATCAATCGCACACCTACAAGAATTCTTGCTGGAAAAGCTACTTTGGAAGCTCTCATGAAAAGGAAATTAAAGTAGACCACATGAATATTTTTGGATGCATTGTCTATGTTAAGAGTAAAGCTGCAGACAAACTCAGCCATAGAGTGAAAAAATGTATTTTCTTGGGCTACTCATCTACAAAAAAAGGGTTCAGATGTTATGATGTCACCACCAAGCTGATCTATATCTCTCGTGATGTAGTTTTTGATGAAAAAATGTCTTATTTCTCTCACAATACAAGACAAGGGGAGGATAGTTCCAAGCACAACATCATGGTCATGCCAAACAGTCTACCATACAATGATTTTCATATCACCATAACTCATCATCATAGTGACTCTGAAGAAGGAGAGACCATTGAAAACCTTGAAACCCATCCCAACAACACCAAAGCCTCTTTTGAACCTCAAGGAGATCAAAACAGTGAAATTGGAGGTATTGATCCTACTGAACCTTACTTGGAGACCTTAGAATCTCAGCCGTCTGAACCCATTCTGAGGAGATCTTCTCGAAACATTCAGCCACCTAGACATTTGAAAGATTTTGTCACCAACATCGCAATCTCTCATCCCTTAGGAAAATACTTGAGTTATCGCAACCAACCCAAACACCATGTGGCCTTCCTTAGTCGCATTGAAAAACAAAAAGATCCTACTACATACCAAGATGCCAAAGAACAAAAAATTTTGGGTTGAAGCCATGCATGAAGAGCTAGATGCTCTCCACAAGAATCGTACATGGGAACTTGTAACTCTTCGAGTGGGAAAACGTGCGGTTGGGTGCAAATGGATCTTCAAAACCAAGTACAAGAGTGATGGCTCCGTTGAACGCCACAAGGCACGCCTTGTTGCTAAAGGGTATACTCAAACACAAGGGTTCGTCTATGAAGAAACTTTTGCTCCTGTAGCAAAAATGACCACCATCAGAATTCTCCTATCCATTGCTTGTAATCTTGAATGGCCTCTATTTCAATTAGATGTGAAGAATGCTTTTTTACAGGGTGACCTTCAATAAGAAGTATATATGCTCCTACCACCAGGCCATCCTACGGAATGCACTTCAAATCTTGTTTGCAGACTCAAGAAGTCGATTTATGGATTGAAGCAATCTCCTAGAGCTTGGTATCAAAAATTGAGTGATGCATTGGAAAACAAAAACTTCACCAAATGCTATTTAGATAATTTAGTTTTTATCAAAAGATCTGATGATAAAATTGTCGTTGTATTGATTTATGTGGATGACATTATAATTACAGGCAATGATGGACAAGAGATAGCTCACACCAAATGGTATCTTCACAATACGTTTGAAATCAAGGATCTGGGGAGACTAAAGTATTTTTTGGGGATCGAAGTGGCTAGGTCCAAGAAATGTATCTTTCTGAACCAACGCAAGTACATACTTGATTTACTTAAAGAAACAAGAAAAACAAGTATCAGGCCAACAGACACGCCCATAGAAGTCTACCCAAAACTTGACAATACCAAAGATGACCCTATTGAAAATGTGACAAGCTATCAAAGACTTGTGGGGAAATTAATTTCTCTCACTATCACACGACCTGACATCAATTATGCCGTCAGCCTGGTAAGTCAACATATAATCAATCCAAGGGCTATGTTTATTATTGATGCATTTCCATTTAGCTTAAACATCTTTTTCTTTCTATATGCAGAGTAGTATTTGAGAAAAATGTTGAATGATGTTTCAAACTTTTGAGAAGATTCTTGAAAAATCACTTGAGAGTGTAGAACATTTTGATTGAGAAAATCTTTATAAATATTGTTTGAAATCATTTGAAGATCATTTTTTTGGAAATCATTTTGGTGTTCTCTTAAGACTTTAAGTAGGTTTGAGATTTTGCTCTAATTCGATTACCACTTAGTTAGAGCTTCATCTTCTCCTGCTTAAGTTCTTTGGAGTGGTGCTTGTGATTACATGTGATGTTAAGTGAGTGTAATGCATGAATGCATTGATCCTATGATTAAAACATTTCTACCACAACATTCATCTAAAATGCATTTATACCAAAACATACATCTAAAATTTTTATTTTTATAGTTAAAATAAGTAGTTATGAAGAAAAATCTTTACAAATATTGTTTGAAATCAGTTGAAGATCATCTTTTTGGAAATTATTTTGGTGTTCTCTTAAGACTTTAAGTATGTTTGAGATTTTGCTATAATTCGATTACCACCTATTAAGAGCTTCATCTCCTCTTGCTTAAGTTCTTTGGAGTGGTGTGAGAGAGAAAGAGAGAGATTTCAAAGGTCACTAGACGAAAGACTTTTGAAAGAGGAGGAGATATATATTCTTTATATGTATGTATATATATACATATATAAGCTTTTGACAATGAGGTTTTAATTTAAGTAGAGGGGAAAAAGGAAACTTTTAAAAGAAAGAGAAATAAAGGGAGATAGAAAGATATGCAAATACATATGTATATACCATCACATATACACATATATGAAAGTTTGTATAAATGACATTGATTTGAAGGAGATTTTGGAGAAAAAGAAATGGAGAAATGCATATATATATATATATATATATATATATATATATATATATATATATATATATATATATATATAAGAAATTTGTAAATGAAGGCATTTGACTTAAAAAAATAAAAGATTCTAGAGAGAGAAAGTAAGACATTCATATTGATACGAAAATTTGTAAAATAAACTATGTAAACATAAAAAGAAAATGATAAAAGGAATCATCATGTGCACATATATGTATACATGTGTGTCTTCATGAAATTGAATGTCAAAGAAATGATTTAAAATAACCGACTTCAAGATTGACGTTGGCCGGAGGGGAGCATGTACTCATGCAAAAGCCTAAGCTAAAACTCCAAAGCCACATTAAATTGAGTTTTTGTTTTTAAAACCTTTTGTAAAATATGATTATATATCAACATACAATGTTATTATTTGGTTTATTACAAGGGATATATTCATTTCACCATTGGGTATGAAAGAAAATCAAGCAACATAACAAGGTACTCATTAGAGTTTCTAATTGGGTGATTAAAAAGAAAACTAAACGTAATGACAATAGAGAAAAATTAAGCAACCATGCATGAACAATATCCAAAATAAAGCAACATTCAAGTAATAAAGAGAACTTGCTAAATCGTATAATGCAATATTATCTTACCTTTTCATGCTCCTGGTGCACTCAAGAAAGTTTTTTTTATTCTAAAATAGAGATTTGAGTGCTATCTTATATGGCTACGAGGAGATGAAAAAAAGAAGAAACAACAATATTATATTTTAGAGGAGATAATTTTAAAATAAAATATCACTTCATCTTCCCATGCTCCCGGTGCACTCAAGAATAGCTTATTGACTCTAATGTGACCATGGGGAGATAAAGAAGGGAAGACACAAGGAAAAAAAATGAGAGAGATGATGATTACATACCTCTAATGGGAATGACTTTTGGAAAAGTGAACAACCTTGCTTGAATAATCCTAATCCCCTTGAGTGAAGCTCCAAGATGATAAAGATGAAAAGTTGATGAAGATGAAGCTACCAAGAGATTTGTAACTTGATGAAGCATGCTCCCACGGTTGGAGAAAGAAAAAGAAATGGAAAGGGAAAGAGGAAGAGAGAAATGGAGGAAAAGAACTAAGGGAAAAACTCTAAGTTTTCAAGGGAGAATGCAGTAGAGTTTCTTCCAAGGATGGCTCATGCCCAAGAGGGGGGATTGAGGGGTTATTTATAGAGAGTTTTGGAGCCAAAACTCAAAATTTAATTTTTTTTGAATTTCATAATATTTTCATCCGAATTTCACATAATTTTAAATTATTTTCATTTTTTTTAAAGAAAATAGGTTTTGACAAAGTGGGATTGGTCCTTAGCGCTGCAAATACCCCTTTGGGGTGTGGGCAGGGCTAATGCCCACCTAAAAAAATAAAAAACCGATCCCCAAGGGCCAGTTTTGCAAGAAAATAGGGGACTGCACAATGTGCAGGCCCTGCTCGGGCCGCAGTGAGCAATGCGCTGCCGTGCACAAAGGCGAAAGCGTTATATGATCATGATCGTGTTCGTGCACGCCTGTAAGGTCATGCAATGTGATGTCGCGCGTGCGTGTGCGCGACGCAAGCTCTCGTGATGCGCGACTGTGTGTCGCGTATTGCGCATCACACGATGTGCGATGGTTTTTTTTTAAATGAGATAAGGATTTTTCGTATAAAAACATAAAAATTCATTTTGTTTGTTTAATTTATAAAAAACTGTTTTTGGTTACAAAAGAGTGGTCAGCTTCGTTTTAAGCTTTAAAAGTATATTTTGGTGCAAGGACAAAGCATAAAACAAGTGAGAGGCTTGTGCACGCGCGTGAGACACTTATAGCACCAGACCTTGCCGTTTTGAACTCAATTTCTTATTTTGACTTTAAAATGTTGATTTGTATTTAATTTTGGGTTTTGGATCTTATCTAGATCTGATAATTGGATTTTGGATTTGAATATTGCATCTCAATTTGGGTTTCGTGCTTGTGTAAAATAACATAGTCTTTTGGAAAGATTTAGGGTGATTGGAGTTGGATTTCTTGCTAAAGTGTGTAGCACAGAGAGGACTGAATTCACTGAAATCAGACACAATCACATAGCATGCAAATTTTGAAAGATCGAAAAGCCTTAGAGCACTAAACTATGAAGCATTCACTGTCAAATCTAATACACCTATCTTCAAAAAGAAAAATATATGAGCATAATGGATACTATGTGATTTAGAGAGAGTGGTGAATCAATGGACCATCTAGACAACCCAAACAAATTATGCCAAGAGATGCAAAATATGTGTTCAACTCATGGCTGTCACTAACTTTGATGTATTAAAAATTAAAACACCATTGACCATCCTAGCAGGCGTGACAGAGTGCAAAAAAAAAAAAAAAAAAGAAAGGCATAAAATCAGAGTCAAGTCCTTCCCCAAAACAATCATATTGAAAGCTAAACAAATGATCACAAGAAATGAAGAACAAACCTCATAGTTTAACTAGTAAACAGAGAAAGTAAGCACAAACGTGTATGAATGTCCTGCCAAAGAAAATGAGATGGCAACTAAGAAACCTGCGATGAAATTGAATTTGTAGCATGAAGGGTTGATGTTGAACCCTTGTAACAACGACAACAAAGCAACTGCAGCAGTAAATCTGTGTGACACACAGGGCTTAGAGAGAGAGAGAGAGAGAGAGAGAGAGAGAGAGAGAGAGAGAGAGAGAGATGGGCTGTGAAATCGTGCATGCAGGATTATCATGTCTCGATTGACCCACTGATCACGTGGAAAACACTTGGAAAAAGAGAAATATAACCGAGGACAAAGAGGAAGAACATTGGCTACTCGCTCAAGGCATGGGCGATGCAACCAGATCGTGTTGAAGATGGGGTATTTGTGGCAAGGACAACCAGCACATTATTGCATGCAACACTGTGCCATTTTTGCAGTCTCCTTTAACAATCATACACTGATTGTGGATTTACGTTTACTTTCATGCTCAAATATTGCATATGCATGACATGAGATAACAAATTGATATAAATAACAAATAAGTATGAGATGATGTTTATGAGAAAACAAAATGTTTATGAGATAATGAGATAACAAATGGACGGATGTATGAGATAAAGTCAAACATAAATACAAGATAATGTTTATGAGATAACAAAAAATTCATGAGATATTGATATAACGGCTGGCTGCATGAGATAACGGTAAAAATAAGTATGAGATAATGTTTATGAAATAATAAAATATTTATGAGATAATGAACAGATATATGAAATAATACTAAACATAAGTATGAAATAATGTTTATGAGATAATAAAATATTTATGAGATAATAAGATAACGTTATAGACATGACAAAAAAACAAAAATGTTTTTTTATTGCTTAAAATAGTATTTTCGTCATGACAATATGTATATACGAACTGACAAATTATATACACGAAGGTGGCGTATATAACCAGTTTCGCCCAGTAGATAGACTCTAGTTTCATGAAGAGGCACCATCGACCTAGTTATGAGAAGAGAATGAAGAGGCTTTGTCGCATCATTCTGTCCATTCTGTTTCATTCTCTCGCTTGAAATCACGAACCCTAGCTACCTCCATATCTCTCAGTTAAAAAGTTGGGAAATGTTCGGGCCAAACAGAAGTTCGCATGAAAAGAAATCTGACGTTCAGTGCCCTCACTTATTGCCATGGTCATCTTTTTTTTTTTTGGGGGGGGGGGGGGGGGGGGGGTGCTAAACAGTGGATATGCGCCACTTTTGTAACACTGCATGTATATTGGAATTTTAATATGATCAGATGTCATTCATAAATCCAAATTCGATCTGATTTCTTAATCAATATTACATTTTTTTCACATTCGATGGTTCAGATGCATATCCAATAAAGACGCATTTTTTAGCACTCAACAACAGAAATTTTCAAGTTCAAATCAATTATTCTGGCGAGAGACTTTCGAATCATCAGATCCAAATGTTTATGGTGTATTATATTTTTTTTGTCATAAAAATCAATGAGCGGAACATCATGAAATTGAATCGTGTAAGGTAGAAAGAAACTGATTTTCATGAAAAACAAACCGTTATAGTTAAAAATATGGATAATATATTATGAATGGTGCCATATAAATGTGCATTGGTGAATGAGGTCAATAAAGTAAAAAACGGTTACCTAGTGTGTCTTAAAGCGAAGCTACAGTTTACAGCTGGCTAATAAAGGTAGGAAACTACAAGTTTTGGTGGGCACATAGGGGTGGAGGTAGGTGTGGGCACTACAACAACAGAACCAATATGATTAATCATAAGTATATAAAAGCTAATTAGCACTACATACAGTGGCCCAGCTACATGTGGACTGATGTGGGCCTAAGGATGGGCATCTGATCGGGTACCTGACTAGTAGTAGGCCCGATCGCACCCGGGTTTGGGCTTGAAAAAACTGGCCTGGGTCGGTTCAGGTCTGCCCGATAACCTATCGGGCCAGTTCAATATTTTTTTATATTATTTTTAGGTTAATATTAATATGTATTTTATTATTAAAATTATTTTTATATTAAAAACTTATTTTATATTAAAATACTAGTACCTCTTCCCTAAAAATTTTTTGACTCTGCAGCTCTGCCACCCTTGAATAATTGATGTCGTTGTTGGTATAGAATATGACAACCTATCTCCCTCTCTTAATTCATTAATTAATCAACAATGTATCTTCTAAGGGAGCACAAGGGAGTCAGAAAAACAAGGCGGGAGCACTGGCAGCGACAGACAGGAAAGGCAAGTCTAAGGCCACTGGCAGCAGTCGAGCTTCTACTAGTGCAGCCTCCAATCAGGGGGCTGGAGGTAAGGCAACTAACCCTAACGTTTTTTCTAATTCTATGCATATTAGCTCGAATTACAATTTAAAAAAGGATGGGCCTCCTAGATTCCTATTGAACATGAATGGGAAAAAGGAGGCTAGCCTCTGCAAGACACCGAAGGAGAGGGAGACCCCAGTGCTCAAATTTTCGAGTCTTTCTGAGGAATCAGATCCCTTATGCATGGAGAAACGTGTCAATAGTAGGCAAGGCTCTAAGAAGGGCCTTCGTTATTGTAATCACCCCAAATTTTTTCAAAAGACTGATGTTTTATCCAAGTGCGAAAGTCAAATTTAGGCACAAGATTCAAATCCAAAATACAACTCTTAGATCTAAATTAAATCCAAAATACAACTCTTAGATCCAAATTAAATCCAAAATACAAATTTTAGATCCAAATTAAATCCAAAATACAAATTTTAGATCCAAATTAAATCCAAAATACTACTTTCAGATCCAAAACCCAAGTTCAGATCCAAATAGATCATTTAAGACTAATTTGCCCTTTCTTTTGACCAAAAAACCTCCTTTTAGAGGGTAATTTTAGTCTTTTAGTGGGTAAGATCCATTTGCCCTTCCTTTTGACCAACAAACCTTCTTTTAGAGGGTAATTTTAGTCTTTTGGTGGGCAAGACTCATTTGCCCCTCCTTTTGACAAAAGAAAGTCATTTTAGAGGGCAATTTTGGTCTTTTGGTGGGCAAGACCCATTTGCCCCTCCTTTTGACAAAAGAAACTCCTTTTAGAGGGAGATTTTGGTCTTTTG
>JAANDH010001429.1:0-53622 GCA_011799765.1 Nymphaea thermarum
GGGGAGGAAAAAGAGAAGAGGAAGTAGGGAAGGAGGGAGGAGGAAGAGGAGGAAGAAGGTTGGAGGAGGAAAAAGGGAAGGAGAGAAAAGGAAGAAGGAAGGCAGAGGAAGAAAAGGGATGAGGAAGCAGGGAGGCAGAAGAAGAAGGGAAGGTGGTACAAGGAAAGGAGGGACAGGCAGGAAGATGGGAAGGAAGAGGAAGAAGCGAAGGAGGGAAGGAGGGAGGAGAAAGGAGGAGGAAGAAGGGAAGGAGGGAGGAGGAAGGAGGAGGAAGAAGGGAAGGAGGAAGAAGGGAAGGAGGGAGGAAAGGAGGGAGGAGGGAAGGTGGGAGGAGGAAGAAGGGAAAGAGGGAAGAGGAAGAAGGAGGAAGAATGGATGGGGAGGAAGAAGGGAATGAGGGATGAGGAAGAACGGAAGGAAGAAGGGAGGGAGGAGGAAGAAGGAGGAGGAAGAAGGGAAGGAGGGATGAGGAAGGAGGAAGAAGGGAAGGAGGGATGAGGAAGAAGGAGGAAGAAGGGAAGGAGGAAGAATGAGGAAGAAGGAAGAAGGGAAGGAGGGAGGAGGAAGGAGGAGGAAGAAAGGAAGGAGGGATGAGGAAGAAGGAAGAAGGGAAGGAGGGAGGAGTAAGGAGGAGGAAGAAAGGAAGGAGGGATGAGGAAGAAGGAGGAAGAAAGGAAGGAGGAAGAAGGGAATGAGGGAGGAGGAAGAAGGGAGGCGGAGGAAAAATGGAAGGAGAGGAGGAAAAGGGAAGGAGAGAAGAGGAAGAAGTGGGATGAGGAAGGAGGGAGGCAGAAGAAGAAGGGAAGGAGGAAGAAGGGAAGGAGGGAAGAAGATGGGAAGGAGGGAGGAGGGAGGAAGATGGGAAGTAGGGAGGAGGGAGGAGGAAGGAGGAAGGAGGAGGAAGAAGGGAAGGAGGGATGATGAAGAAGGGAAGGAGGAAGAACGGAATGAGGGAGGAGGAAGGAGGGAGGCCAAGGAAAATGGGAAGGAGAGAGAAGGAAAAATGGAAGGGGAGAAGAGGAAGAAGGAAGGCGGAGGAAGAAGGGAAGGAGGAAGATGGGAAGGAGTAGGAAGAAGGGAAGGAGGAAGAAGGGTAGGAGGGAGGAGGAAGGAGGAGGAAGAAGGGAGGCGGAGGAAAAAGGGAAGGAGAGAAGAGGAAGAAGGAAGGCGGAGGAAGAAGGGAAGGAGGGATGAGGAAGCAAGGAGGCAAAAGAAGACGGGAAGGAGGGCGAAGGGACGGGGACGAAGGGAAGGAGGAGGAGGAGAAGGAGGAAGAAGGGAAGGAGGGATGAGGAAGAAGGGACGGGGAGGAAAAAGGGAAGGAGGAGGAAGAAGGGAAGGAGGGAGGAGGAAGGAGGAGGAAGAAGGGAAGGAGGGAGGAGGAAGAAGGGAGGAGGAAGAAGGGAAGGAGGGAGGAGGAAGAAGGGAGGAGGAGGAAGAAGGGAAGGAGAGAAGAGGAAGAAGGAAGGCGGAGGAAGAAGAGGTATGAGGAAGCAGGGAGGCGGAAGAAGAAGGGAAGGAGGGAGGAGGAAGGAGGAGGAAGAAGGGAAGGAAGGAGGAGGAAGAAGGAAAAGGAGGAAAGAAGGGAGGAGGAAGGAGGAGGAAGAAGGGAAGGTGGGAGGAGGAAGAAGGAGGAAGAAGGGAAGGAGGAAGAACGGACGGGAAGGAAGAAGGGAAGGAGGGAGGAGGAAGAAGGGAAGGAGGGAGGAAGAAAAAAGGAAGGACAGAAGAGGAAGAAGGAAGGCGGAGGAAGAAGAGGGATGAGGAAGCAGGGAGGTGGAAGAACAAGGGAAGGAGGGAGGAGAACAAGATGAGTTTTGGATGTTTGCAAATTTAATGATTTTGCTTGTAAAAGTTGCAAGTTCATGAAACATATGAAAGTCATGAGATATACGGAAAATAAAAGAAATTTGAAAGTGTCTAGAAAAGTTTGTTTGAAAGTAATCAAATAGATTAAAAAGTTTATACCCTTTATATTTTGTAAAACAAAAAAGAACAAAAAATTTCACCAAAGATTTTCAAAAGAAATGCCAACTTAGAAGAAAACAAAGCAATTTCCAAAATGTCTTAGAAGTGCATAAAGTTTATGAGTTAAAACCATAGTTGTGAAATTTTCAAAAATTAAAAACTGTGTTAAACTTTAGAATTTTTTAAGACTTTATTTATGAAACATCTAAGTGCACAAAAATTTGTGAAAGTTGTGACTTTTGTTTCAAATAATGCAAAATTTTTACCGAAAACATTTAAAATGTGTTACCTTATAAAGGGCCGAAATCATTGTCAAAATCATTCAAAAAAGTTCAAGAACTATATGGTTCAAAACAACACTTGAAAAGCTCACAAAAATCTTTTTCATACTTCAAAAATTTCTAGACTTTGCATGTAAAAGTTGAGAGCTGCAAAGCTTGTGAAAACCAAGAACTTCTAAAACATGTTTTGAAAAAGTGCTAGCTTTCAAAATCAGCAAAAAATGCCAACATCCAGTAATTTTATGATTTGAAAATCACACTTGCAAAATTTTCACAAGTTTGAAAACATGGTAAGTTTTGGATGGTTGCAAATTTAAAGATTTTGCTTGTGACAGTTGCAAGTTCCATGGAACTTATGAAAGTCATGAGATATGCCGAAAGTAAAAGAAATTTGAAAGATTCCAAAAAAAATTGTTTAAAAGTAGTCAAATACACTAAAAAGTTTGTAGCCTTTATATTTTGTAAAACAAAAAAGAACAAATTTCAATCTCCAAAAAAAAAAATACTAACTTACAAAAAAACAAAACAATTTTCAAGATGTCTTAGAAGTGCAAAAAGTTTATGAGTAGCCTTTGGTCTTCGCTCATTGTTTGGGACAAGTTAAAATATGCCCAGACACAGAATTAAATATTTCAATCAGATTTAATATTACTCAATGAATTTTAAATCTCCAACAAACTTCTACTGAAGAACAAATTATGCAAGTTGAAAACTATAGAGCCTATCTTTTCTATTTTTTTTTACAGTTGTAAAAGTGCAGAATCTACAGTAAAGCATGCAATAACTCAGAAACAAACAAAACATACAAACAAACTTTTATCAAAACTGATAAATTTAGAAAAGAAAAAGAGAACTAGCACTTACCTGTCTTTGAGCTTCTTCATTTTCAATTACCAGTATAAATCAAGCCAATCACAGAAGTGGGCATTGCCGCATTGTCGTTTTCAACTGGTAAGATCCCAGATTGCCAGATCTCCTACGTCATCGGTAGATTTTTGGTGATGAACGCGTCCAGGAAGGAGACCAGGACAACTGAAAAAAACCCACAATCGGATATGTCAGATCACATCTACAGATGGTGTCAAAGGCCCAACCAGTATACCCATCTTGATCACATAAAGAATACTCATTCAATGAGCATTAGCACAAAAGCAATCTCGTGGTCTAGAAAGCATATAGGCATGACATTCTGAACTTTTAAGGAACTTGCAGAAGTTAAATGTGATCAAAATCATAAAGCATCACCAAGATAGAAGCAACATGACTCTCACCATGTGCTCTAACATATGTCTATATTCTATGATAGACTACCCAATTTCTATACGTATATCACATATTTTTTTTCCTTTTTGCTTGTGACACTTTTTTCTGATGTGTAGAGTTACCTGTGATACAACTAGGTCTAGTATTATGATTGTAGAAGGCCATTAGCAAGGTGAAATTTGCATTCAGGATGATAAATCTGATTGTATGGGACCAGCAACAGCCAATAGTTCGCTGCAGATAAAACCTGTATCACATTTGAGCAACAAAGTCAGCCTTACTCATTCTCAAATATTTCGTACATTTCATAAAAATTAGTGTACATGTTAAACTTCCATCCAATCTATCCCGATGTTTATTATGCATGTGACGGTTCAAACCCATAGTCTCTTGAGCTAGTGCCATAACATAACTATAAGTGCTAAGTGTTACAAATACACTGTCCTTTGAGCTAGTTATGTGTGCATATGTTAGTAAAACAAACACATGGATGGAAAATATCTGTCAATAACATAAAAATAACCATTAAGGTCTTCCAATAAATTTCACCTTCATTTGCCTTTATTTGGGAAGGAAAAAAAACTATTAAATAAAATCACCTCTAGGACATGAGAGCAGATAAGTCCCCAGATAGGTCTCGCTTGGCACCATAGAAGACAAAAAAGTTTTGTAAAAGCATAAAAGAAAATCTAAAGTCCAAGAATTGATAGCAGATGGCATGTGAAACATAACAAGTGCCCTCATGCAACTAGTTTCACTGTGTGTCACATAGGCTATAGGCTAATAACCTTGTATCTTGAAATATTGCACCAAAAACCATAAACCGACTATAGATATGACCTACTTTATTTCCATAGGAATGAATACACTAGTCATTAACAAAAAACACTTTTCATTTTAGCATTTGATTATTCAACCAAGATGGAGGACAAGATTCAAAATTTAGTACTTAAGCAAATGGAAAGCTGTTGTATATTCCATTTGGAAAAACTATAAATATTGCACCACTAGTCCTTTACTACTTCTTACAGGACCAATCAACTCAGTCAAACAGATTGAATGCCACCAAATAGTGTTTTATCTAAGCCTTTTAGTGTCATATTAAGATGGCTATCAAGGTATTCCTTGTCAACTCTTTCTTGCATAAGTTGGAGTCGCTCTGAATAGAGAGGGCAAAAGGAAGACAAATAAATCTAAGTTACATTGATTTATCATTGCTGTCACGTGTGAACTAATACTCTAGATAAATACATAAAAGCCATCAAAATACAACAATGCATTGCTTATTGAAATTTTCATGTGAAGATCTTGAATGCACCAGCTAGATTTATAATGACACTATCAACTTTTTTGTTTTAAAAGAACAATTCTTCCATTCATTCGAATCATGCTTTGTCAATTCTCTTTTGCTTTCAAACAATAAGCCCTGTATTTCATTGGAGGCATTTGCTAATCAAATTTGCTTTATGGACTCATTGTGTTCCAATTTTCCAAAATCAGTAGATCATATGCATCCATCACATTCACAGTAATAAAAACTTATAACCTCAGCTATTTCTCACTGTTTTAAATCTTTAACATCAGGTTCTCTTGAAAATTCAACATAGATGTGCTTCTTGCAAATGCAAACTGTCACTGCTCTTCAAGATTTTGGAGTGCTCAATAAGAAAGTCTATTCCTACCATTAATTCTCATAGAACTGCATGTCTCATTCCAATCAAATTTACTGTCCGTAATTCACCCGCAAGCAAACAAAAGGCCTCATGGGTCATCACATTTCAATAAACCATTGCAACTTCAAATTACTAATTGCTTTTCGGGCTACATAGGTGATGATCCAGGAACATGACTTGGAATCTTTAAATCTACTCGCAGACAACTATCGAACTGAGGAAGGGCGCAAAAGACCTCAAAGGAAGTCTAGCACAGTACAAGAATAGTGTACGGTGTGTGTGACAGCACTTGGGAAGTAGTGGCCAAGATTCATCCACGAAAGAAGACATATACACACAAAAAAGGGGCAAAAGAAAGCCTTAGGAGAGCGTGGTTTCAGCGACAACAGTCAAATTTATAAAATTTCCATTCATGGCAAAGCTCTCTAGCATAATAACACATTAACGGAAGAATATGGAAATAACATCAGATGAAAGTTATAAGATACGGGAGAAATACACGACAAACAAAGGGAATCAAATACAAATCGGCCAAGATCGAAAGATTCAAGATCGAAAGCGATGAAGGACCAATAAAAGAAAAGAAAGGCCAAACAACATAAATAAGATAGGAAAGGGACGGGCAGTGGTTTGGGTCAGAAGGAAAGAAGGAATACATGAGCGATACCTGAAAATCACACTCGCCGATGGATGGAAAGAAGGTGAACCGGCTGCGAAGGGGTTCGTCTGATGCTTGAGAAGGTTTAAGGCCGCCGATCGGACGATCTTGGAGAGGCTTCGTTGTTGCGAGAGATTGGACAACAGATTCCTCGGATTCGCAAACCCAGCAAAGGGGTCTCTCAAGGCGGAAAGGTTCGCCGCATTCCACCGGCCGCTCTGCCTCGACTTGAAACGTAGACTACCCTGCCTCGAATGCGAGCGATCCCTTTGAAACCCACCGTCGAAACGCAAGAGACATACAACGCGAGAGAGTGCGCACTTGACTAGAGAGAAGGAAATGCCACTCTTGTTTTTCCCACGAAACGTACACAACCGTCATTCATTTGAACTTCGATATAAAAATGGAGTCCGTCCAAAAAAAAGGAAACCGCACACGGAAAGGCGGTTAAGTCAAAACTAACGTGTTAATCAAGATGGCACCTGAAGTTTGAAATTGAAACCAAAATAACTCGCTTGCCATAGAAATCAATGAATACGTTGTGGGTATAGCAAAAAAATCGGTATACCAAATTTTAATTTAGTTCTTAATTCTCAAATCCTAAAAACTGCTAAATTTCCAATTATTTTTCAATTAAAAATATTAAAATAACACTTAAAATTACTAATATAATGTAATTTTCAGGTGTCGGTGCAACCAGTTTCTTACGTATTAATTAATTATCCTTCAAAAGTTAGAAAGGTCCGACTTTAATGTATTATTTTTTATTGATTAGGAAAATGTTAGATTTGTTCAAAATTTTTGGTTTTGTTTAAAATAATTCTCATTCAGTCTTTCCGCTTTTGCCAAATGGAAGAAACTTCAAAACTTACAGGGAGCAATAAAGTACGTTGAGGAAGTATCTTCTTTTAGTATTGTCAACACTTTGAACTATTTGTCTGACATTAATAATTGACTTTCAATATCAATAACCATTCAAGAAAAGCCTCCAACCTTTACGAGGGAAAGTTCCCTTGGTGAAAATCAAAGTTGTCCCTGAATTTTGTGCTAATAGGCCTAATGTAAGTGAAATTTTGCATTTCACAATGAAGCTGAAAATCATTCAAGAAAAGTCATGTTTGCACATCAAGAGATTTGAGTTCACTATATTCTCAATTCTTTATGTTTTGGAAGATGAATTATACTCTTGTCTTGAAGCGTTTTGCCGACCTGATTTTTCTGCTCTTTTAGTAATTTTTGTTTATCTTCCTTGCTTAGCAATATAATTTTACGTCAGTCAATATGATGGCATCAAGAAAACCAACCTCACAATACATAGCATTTTGATTATTATATGTCAAATAAGTACAAACAATACAAATGCATGGCTTGCATAAGCAGGTTGACATTGAGCCTACTAAAAGAAAATATCAAGTTACAAAATGACAAGGATATCTTTATTCTACCGTGAGAAATGTTTTTTAATCTGCGAAGAATAATTTTATCGTTTTATATCACAAACTAATGTCTTATCTCATTAGGAGACTATCTGATAATTTCTCTCATATTTGAATATTGCCTATTTGTTAATTTTCAAAAGTTAAATCATTTTTCTATTCGCTTAAAAAATTGGTGTCATTGTAAATTTTTTATATACAGTTACATTGTTGGGATCATGCAGATCCACAAGCCTGTGGTAGATTTGGGACACCTCGGTGGTGCTTTCTAGCCGCAGATCTGAGATCGGCAGAAATTTCACGCTTATTGTATATATGTATGTGTGTGTGTGTGTGTGGACTTGAGATTGAGGTTTCCAACATAGTGTAGATTCCAGATCAGCCTTAGATATTAACACCACCCTAATGTCCGAGAACTTGCACTTTCAGTCATATGTTGATTGAATAAGTACACACAATATCCGAAAGATGCATTTTGTGATCGGATTCATGCGAATATGTATTCGGATTCGGATGTGATGTTAGGCATTTCTTTATTTGTATCTCAATCTGATTTTGAGAAAGCAGATATAATCAAGAATACATCTCATTTCGAATCTGATTCAATGATGTTCTTAGTTGTAGCCCCGTAAACTAGAGGAGCTGATTTTTTTTTTTTTTTTTTTTGGTCTATAAGACGTCTCTGGTCTACCTCGATATACTTTGTGAACATGAGATACGCCATCCAAGGAAACCCATCTTAAACAGACCTTCTCATGCAATCAAACATGTACAAATGAACCCAGCTTTTTGACGCGACAATTCATCTTAGATAACTTACCTAGCGGAGCCAGAAAAATTGGCGGGCGTGGGCAGTATCTTGAAAAATTGGCTGGCGTGGGCACCCCTATTTAACACCTATAGCGGTGGTTTTTGATTTCGGTCAGTTATTTTGGGCTGGCGTGGGCAGGCGCCCACACCTGCCCCACGCTGGCTCCTCCACTGCTTACCTGTTGAAATTTATTCGACATGACAAACAAGCACGACTGCAATTGCAGTCGGTTCGGTTGATCCGAACAACTGATATATTTTGATGCTGGGGTCGCCAAAAACGCCAAAATCTCCATTCCCCAAAGCCAACCACCTGGTGCAGGCTCAAAGAAAAAAAGTCCTAACACATTAGCTAATTATAAATGCAAATTTTTGGATCATTGAGTACTTCACAAATCACAAGTCATATGCTCTGCATGAGAAATTCTGAAACTACCACAGGCTTGTGGATCTGATAGAAACAATGTAACAATGTAAAACATTGTAAATTTTTTATATTGTTGGGATCTGGGACCTGGTGTCATCCAAACAAGTCTTGCAATCAGCAAGGCTGGTGTCCCCGACGCATTGCACCAGGCCGTATATCCACACTTGCACCAGGCCGTATATCGACACTAGAGTGGTGTGCTGGGTGTATCCCGTAGCAAACATGACGGTTGAAGGCTCTCTTGTCGCCTGAGTAGTCAGATTAATCAGCAGACTCCCCAACTTATCCTTGAAGGTATCAGGGTCTTCAACGGTATTATACGTCCACCGCCAATGCGAAGAATGATTGACATCGAGGGAACCAAAGAAGTCGGTGTTGGAGTAGCGGAGCTGGCAGTTTTCATACCATATGATGGCTTCCATGGGGTTGGTGCAGTCTGTGTCGTCGACTTTTTGGGTCGAAGTGTCGATGCACTCCTTGCAGGTATTCTGATCAACGTCGCCCCTGCACTGCGCCATGCCATACACTCTATCCGATCCTTCGCCCTGTGTGGCATTGGAGAAACCAAGGGGATTGACATCCGCTATCAAAGTGGCAAAGGCGAGGCGCATGTTCGTTTGAAACTCGCTTCCGTCAATGTAATTGACATCTGCGTTGCAGTAGCTATCAATATAGTCATTGCTGCTCATTGCATGGTCGACGCGGAAGGAAAGGAGGAGGAAGAGGACGAGGAGGGGGAATCCCATCTTCATCCTTAGCACCATTACAGAGTAACCCATCTCAAGCTTTCCTAGCTAGGGCGCCTTGTGATGTGTAGGATACGGAGAGTTAAATGTGTAAGGAGATCTGGTTTCATTTCCGTTGGCATGTATTCTGAACCCTTGACCATTAAAGGGAATTCATTATGCAACTTGCTTGGATTGGCATCTATCAGCATAAAGGATGGCAACTTTCTGAATGGTACATCCCTTTTCTCATAATAGTCTACCATTTCCTATGTCATTCGTCGACTCTTTACTGTTCGGTGTTCACAGTTGGAGACGATAAGTTTATAAAAGTCTTGGTGCGCTTCTGACCACAAAAGCACCCGCGTTCTCATCCAGTCATCCTATCGCATTAATGTATCCAGCGGATGTTTCATTGGAACTTATTCCATAACCTCCCATTGCTCAAGCATTTATCTCACCAAGGTTTACTGCATTGTGGGTGTGCCACTGATGAGCACTTGGGCTTTCCCTTTTAATCTGTGGTCTGCTTATAACAAGTAGGGGAAGAAGCTGTCAAAATTAATTCAAACAGATTGT
This sequence comes from Nymphaea thermarum, assembly GCA_011799765.1. Taxonomy (NCBI): domain Eukaryota; kingdom Viridiplantae; phylum Streptophyta; class Magnoliopsida; order Nymphaeales; family Nymphaeaceae; genus Nymphaea; species Nymphaea thermarum. Next base: position 9,821 of record JAANDH010001429.1, read on the forward strand.
TATAGAATACGTTCTTTTGTCATCGTTCTGGTGCTCAAACAGAGCACTGTAGTTCCATTTCGTCAAAAACAGATTCAAAACATGGAATGCAAAATTCATTGAAAAAGAAAGAAACTATCTGTGCTTCAAATTCAAAGTTTCAACGTTCCATGCTAGATGGTGAAACTTTGAGGGATGGAGAGGCACAATTCGTGGAGTTACACTTGAAAGGAAGACGTCCCACTGGTCAGCTGTATGTAACATGCATTATATAAACTCTGGCCATTAAATAAGAGGTTCCCACTTGGTACTGGGTCATTGAGCATGAAAGAGATGTTTGTGTGACGCTTTCCTAAAGCTGCAGCTTCCCTCGTTAGATGTAAGGGCAATGTGTCCCCTGTTAGGGAACAAAGCACTTGTAGCCAACCATCAATATGTTCTAGTGATTATCGGAACAAGCTGACCAACTCATGAGCCACTGTTCTAACCTAAAACCATTTTCAGCAAATCGGATTTAAACTGGCCAAGTCAAGCCAATTTTTTAACAAAAAATTGTCTTAAATCCTTAACCAGTATTATTTCTGAGCTCATTCAGATTTTGAAAAGTTCAAAGGAACTAGTAGTTTTGCTGGACCTGCATTCATTGGGCTAATATTATTGAACTTACGGATAGAGCAGTGGCAATGACTTACTCTGAATTATATTTTTTCTGCCATTAAAGCAGAGACTCGTTGAAGCTTCAGTTTCTGCCATTAAAGCACACCCATATATTGGACCATTTCTTTTATTGATTGGACGAAACAGTGGCAGCAGGATGCCTAATTTCTAATTCTTCTACGGTTCTACCAACATTAAAACTCAATTGCATGCAATAAAATTTCAGCCCAATGAAATCTCCCGGTTGTTAAAGGCGTTGCTGAAAAAACCACAAATTGTTGTTAAAACTAGCACATATAATCGGTTTACAGTAAATCGTCGCTAATATCCTTATGGGCTTTTACCCATCCGGCAACATGGGTTAGATTGAAGCAATTTCCTTTATTGATTACTAAACAGAAACTTGCACTGTTCCTAGTGTAACACTTGGAAGGAAGACGTCCCACTGGTCAGTTGTACGTCTTATTACAGTGCAATAGACATACTCTAGGGCGTTAAAAACTCTGGCCATTAATAAGAGGTTCCCACTTGCTATTGAGTCAGTGAGCATGAAATAGATGTTTGTGTGACGCTTCCACTAAAGCTGCAGCTTCCCTCATTAGATGTAAGGGCTTGGCCAACTATCAAGATGTTTAAGTGATCACCCAAACAAGCCGATCGAGTCATGAGCCACTGTTCTAACCTAAAACCTTTTTGAGTAAATCTGATGTAAACCGGCCAATTTTAACACAAAATCCTCTTAAATGCTTAACCAGTAATATTTCTGAGCTCAATCGAACCTAGTAGCTTTGCTGGATGCCTGCTATTCATTGGGCCAATATTATTGAACTTACGGATAGAGTACCTCGCAATGACAATACCCTGAATTCTCTTTCTTCTGCCATTAATTCCTTCGTTTGGGTATGATTGGGACTTGCTCGACCTTCCGTTGTTTAGCATTACTATTTGATTGTGCTATCGCTGTTTCAAGGGTAACTGTGCAGTGACCAAAAATGTATATGTATATGGGTTTTGACTTTTCCACTCCATATTGAGGGTCATCCCTAACTGAAATTAAATATCAATGCCACCTCTATCAATTGTAAAAGATAATTAGCGCATGTGATCAAATATATTTTGTCCTTAGATATTCATTTTGTTGGATAGATAATGCCACAAATTGAACAAGCACAACCAGTTTACCAAATGAAATACATGTAGCCGCTCAACTGTTGATCTTCTTGCACTCTGTTGCTGTGAGGTTAAGAGAAGGCACATCGAACCTAAAAGGACATCAAAGATATCATCTAATATGGATCCTCCTCCCTCTTTCTATCTATCTAATAGATTATGGGAAATCTGTGACAAGCTTCGCCCACATCAGAAATATTAGCTTAGCTAAAACAATCAACATAAAAAAAGATGAAACCTATTTCAAAATGTCAATACTTAATGAAGTGCCTATCTGGTTAGGTTAACAAGGAAATTAAAGAAAGAGGTTATTGCAAATAAAATAAACAATTTGAAATCCAACCATCCGATAGCAATATCATGTAAGTTAGAGTGGACGACATGAAGATTCCAAAACGTACCCAACTCCTAGCATCTTCTCGTAGCTAAAAGAGTGCTAATGAATATTGAAACCAATCCAAACCAGTCATTACAACATAAATTGTTTGATGGACAGGGTGTATTGGTTAACAAGTGTCCTTCCATATTATCAATGTATTTCCTATTTTTTTTATTTTTCAAATTAAATTTAGATTAAAGTATAATTAGAAACCAGAATACCAACTTCATATAACATAATTAGAAACCAGAATACCAAATTCATAGAACTGCACAAGTCCCAGTTCGTTTCCGTGACAGATACAATGCCTATAGGCCTGTCTTTTGAGAACAGATGACAAAAGATTTTTTAAATCGAATGCTCATTTTCTTTTAATGAAAATAATTTCCAAGTTTTGATTTGGAGTAGCTTCATGACCACTGTGTCCAAGTTGAAGGTTGTCGCAACACTCACTGTGGCATCTGAACTTCCTTTGACGTTCTTTCTGTAATGTTTGAAGATTTATGAAAACTGTGTAATGTCTGAACTGAATCCTCGTTAGTTTTATGATATATAAAAGATTAAAGATTTGGAAAATAGAAAAAATTGGGAACAATTATGTTTCGATGTTACCCTCTGTCAGTACTAGATTACTTGTGGTTTTAGCTGGCATTTTTTCCCTTTTAGTTCACACAAAATTCATTCCAAGCCCTTAATTGAAAAGTTTGGGAAAAGTATGGTCATTTGTAGGAAAATCATGACAGGTGTTCCTTTTCTGCAATTATGTTTGAAATCTAAGCCCTATAATGGAAATTTCCATGTTATCCTACAAACTAACTGCAGAATTCTCATATACTTAATTTACACCGTTCAGTTGGTCGGCAGCTTAAGTTAGATTATTTTTTCATGTTCTGTTAGATTACTTATTGGTTTTGGTTCGACTCATATACTTTAAAGGGTTGTTTGCCATAAGAAACAATGTGTGACTGTTCCCTCATTGGAACGGATTTATGGAATACTTTTCAGGTGGTTCATGAATCTACTCAATATTAGGGATAGATTTGTAAAATAATTACGCAATATTTCTGCTGCCAAACTACCACTAAAAAAACTGGTCTGAAGAGAGTAATATGATGCAAGATGTCAGTGGCATTGGACCAAGATTTCAATACATGCACTCAAGGCAGCTACTCGGTCACTATCTCTTCCCCAGGCCATAAGACTTATCGCAGGATCTTAAACCCAGCTTGATACGTACGAGACATTCCAAGTACAATTTTCAATGTTTCCTGTAGTACTCTTTTGTAATTTTGCAAGTAATTAAATACTTATATATATATATATATATATATATATATATATATATATATATATATATATATATATATATATATATATATATATATATATATATATATATATATATATATATATATATATATATATATATATATATATATATATATATATATATATATATATATATATATATATAAAGTACCTGAGCATATTTAATTAACATACAATTTAGAAAAACCATGCTGTTTTATCAAAATATAACCGCTGGTTCAGATCCAAGACCTGTACTTGATCGCTAGGTCCACTAAAGAGAGAGAACATAGCAGCACAACCTGGTATCCAGCTAGTTGTCAATAATTAACAGGCCAAGTTTGAGCTGGCCGTTTTGCTAATTAATTAGTTGAGCAACGCGCGACTCTCGTTGATGTATTGCACTTAAGTTCAAATTTGCTGAACTCAATTCGTTTAACCTCGGCTTGACTCGAGTGTCACTAGGTTCGATTAAGTTAACAAGCTTTTTTGAAGTGTAATTGTTCAAGTGTACTTCAAACAAACTCGACAAGTCAAGCCCAAGTCAACTTACAAGGAAGAGTTTACCGAATTGAGTTATAGTTCAAGGTTTTAAGACTCGTGCCAAGATCGTGCTGGCCCACTTCAAGCTCTACTCGGCTCATGTCCAGGCATAGGTTCAGCCCACTTACTTGATGGTTAGAAATGAAATAATGATATAGTAATTGTATGAATACAAAAAGGGACCAGTGTAAATAACATTATCAAACGATAAGTTGGCAAATTGAAGCAACTGGGTGACAGACGGCTGGAGAAAACAAACTACCAGAACTAATTTGATGCCGTTGGAAGAGATGATCGCAGCCAATGCCGGTCGCCAGACACCGATAGGGAGGAAGCTACCGTCCGAGGAAGAGATCGCAGTAGAGAGAAAGAGAGAAAGATGAAGGTGTTGGCAAAGGGGAAAAAGTCCTGCCCGATAGGTTTAATTTTGTTCATTTGTTGAAAATTTAAAAAAAAAATCTAAAAAAAAAAGGATAAAAACGGCCAGACTTGGTTTTTACCGCAGTGCGAGTCAATAAATGACATTTTAAGTCAGGTGCGTCTAACCGCACCCGGCTCAACATTGACAGTCATGACTCAACAATCTTGGGTGCAAATCAAGGTCACACCCGCACCCGAATCCACACCTATGTCGCGTCGGGTGTAGCTTCAAATTAGCCGCACCATAGTATCATAGTATTCAATGGCTCATTGAGTTGACGGACAATCCGGAAGGGCGTCATGCTGCAATATGGTATTCCATAAATAGCGTTAAAGGGCACCAGCGTCGACAACTGGTAGAAGCGTTTCCTAGGAAGCAAATGGGATATAAAAAGCAAGCAACGAAGACTTGCCGAGGCTTTAAATTAAAATTTTCAGATTCTGAATTGTCACGTGCTTGTGGCTGTAGACAGAACCAGCTTAATTAATCAATATTTGTGTAGGGTGGCAGAATAAATTTATCGATTTCGGTGGCCCTGGATTAAATTTTCATTTAACTGAAATGAACATATAATAAGTAACCCATTTAGTTTTCAATGAACACATATACAAATTATTTCAAGTTGAAGGCAATAATGTATAGGAAAGAGTTATTGATTTGATTACATTCAATTTAGGTCCTTCCCTTGCAAGTCTGGCACCCTGCTTGTCACGCCTTCCATTTTCTCTACTAAAAGATGGTGACAGAGTCCACGTACTATATTTGCTGGGGACTACATAGATAGGATAATTTGTACGCATACCTTTTCTCCCACGACGTAGACTGCCCAATATAATGTAAAATGTTCTCATCCTTAATATTCAAGGAGTTATTAAAATATATCGTTAAGATATAATAATAACCCTACAGGGCTCTGCTCATTCATTAGGCCGTTTTAAGTTAAACCCTTTTAGGTTTCATGTACCACAGAAACTTGACATTGGGATGCAACCAATCGATTTGGAACGAGTCTTGAAATGCTTAAATAAAATCATTTCTTGTTCCAATGCATTTCAGAGATACAAAAATACGTGCAGTGTATTGGTTCAATAAATTTGAACATGCTCAACTCTTCTTTAGCTGATGTATAATTTGTACAACTTGTTATGGCAGTTGGCTTAAAGCTGGCAAACTTGGAGAGTTAATTTAAAATTCATTGCTTAGCTTGTTGACTTGATTATTTCTATTACCGTAATTATTATATTGTTGACTTGATTATTCACAGGATGGCTTCTGCTTTGAGCTTTATCTTCGGGGAAAAAGAGAACAAGATGAAGCAATGTCCAAAAAATCAGTCGTGCAATATCATCTACACCAAAAAGGAACCAGATCTGTAGGTTCATGCAGGTGTTGACAGAGAGCGAGCATCGTGGATGTAGGTTCATGAAGAACCGAACCACGTTAAACTTCTCTCCTTCTTTCCACGCATAAGCCAGTTCATCCATGATCATGATTTCATCTACCTTCTTCCTTAAACCTCCAGTTATTGATAAGCAAATATAGGTCCTCAATATTCTTATTGATCTCCTGCCTTTTGTCGTCTGACAATGGAGTGGCAGGGTTTGCCAATTGCCGTAGCGAATTAATTAACTCTGCCTCCCATTTGCTGATGCAATTCCATTGCATTCGCCGAGCTTGAATTTGCAACTTTAGCTCATGTCGACTTCGTCGTTCGTACTGTTAACTGGGGACGATTAATTCTGGAATGGCGGATCCTTTCGTTTCCTGAGGAGGTGAGTTATAAGGGAGACAGGAAGCGGAAAGGAGATATCTCAGGTAAGCGGGGAGCCTGAAGGGTAAGGAAGAAATGAGTTCAGAGTGGAGAGCGACGGTTGTTCTGATGGTGGGAGTGGTGGCGATGGCTGCAGCCATTGGAGGAGTCAGTGATAAACAGCAGGTGGATGACTGTATTACGCAGCTGGTCCCCAATCTGCAGGGCTGCCTGGAGGCCGTTCAGGACCCCGCAAGGATGCCGTCGACCGATTGCTGCAAGGGCGTGAGCAGGGCCGTGAGGAACCAAATGAAGTGCTTGTGCGTCCTCTACAACTCGCCCTCCACCGTCAGTTCCTACGGCCTCAACCTGACGCGGCTTTCGGAGATTCCGGCCATCTGCAAAGTCCCCGCTGACGTCTCCCTCTGTAAAACCAGTATCCTATCGACAGCCTCTCAACTGTTCTTTTCCTTACTTTCTTTGATTTTTTCATTTCTCTTCGTTACGGTTACTTTCCTAAAGAAGATGAAGAAATATATATCTGCAATGCTCTACTTTCAGGGAGTCACGCAGCCCGAGGACATGAAACGGCTACTTAGCCACTGACGTCTTGTTAGTCTACTTTCTTTTTTTTATTTAAAAAAACAAAAAAAAGAAAAAATTACTCGCTGTTGTCCAGTTCTGGTTCCAATTTTTCGTGGGATCTTGCAATGCTGAATTTAATTTCTTTCTCTGAAAACAATGGTGGTTATGTTTTGCTTTCAGGCAGCGTATCCCCCTCTTCCTCCCCTAGTCCGTCCACAGCATTGTCTCCCCCAATACGCTGACCTGAGCTTACTAACTACGAATCAGATTCATTGCATTGCATTGAAAACCGTTTGAGACAAAGGGTATATATATATATATATATATACGCACTCTTAATTTGTAGATGAGATTTTACAGAGGTCTCAAAAAGGAAAAAAATGTACGTGTTTTGCTTACACGTTTAGATTTTGATAGTTTTATTTCAAACATATAGTTTGGGTTTTTCCATTACACTGAATTGTCAGATTGGTAGATGAAGTTTGGATCAACAGGCTTGATGAATTATATATATATATGTATATATATAAAATTTGTGAACCGACAACATAAACTAGTCAGCTTTGGGATTCACAACTTTTTTATAATAGAATTGATCTATAGTTGTATGTGCACTGCGAATTTAGACCTTATTTTTTCAAACATGTATATTTGAATAATTCGGCCTAAATTGTGAGGTCGAAATTGTAAAAGACAAACTACCTTCAAAGGTAATGGCCTAATGGGGTAGAAGCTGACGGACCTGAGAACAGAATGTTTGCATCTACTTCCAATTTTAGTACTTTGTTCACCTGGTGGAGTTGTTCGTTTCAGCTTTCAAGAGAGCAGATGCGATCGATGAACCAACGCTTGACCTCGCTACCATCAGATCTGCCACCGACGATTTTGCACTGAAAAATAAGCTTGGCGAGGGAGGATTCGGTGTAGTTTACAGGGTATTCAGTCTTTTCCTCTGTTGCAAAAATACGGCATATACAGAAGCATCAATTGAAGAATCATTGAGAGAGAGTGCCGCTGTTGAAACTGAGTTACGATATTTGTTTCCTTAGTTAACACTCATTTGTCAGGGCCAACTCCCGGATGGTCGAGAAATAGCTGTGAAGAGATTATCACGGAATACAGGGAAAGGTTCAACGCAGTTTGCCAATGAGGTGCAGGCACTCGGTGTAGTTTACAGGGAGTGCACGTAGGAGCGGACCCTGAAAATTCGGGCTAAGGGGAACCAAATATAAAATTTAAACTTTATGAGACACTAAAAAGTAAGTAAAAAAAATTTCTCAAAAGTATCAATATAAAATTAACAAAATTTTTTGGTTCCATGTGGGCCGTAGCCCACACCTCCCTTCACCCCTGAGTGCATGTCGAAGCCTGGGTTCTTGTTTTCCATGGCCAGAGAAGAGCTCCGATGAAGGTGCTCTGCGATTGGCTATGTACTGTTTTGAGAAAGGCAATCGTACTGTTATGAGGCCACATTGCATGGGTGGAGTCTACTTATATAGTTTGTTTAATAGAATACCAATTTAAAAAGGAAAATCAAGTAAAAACAAAGTCTAACAGCTCATCCAATTTGATGATGTAAATATCCTGATCTTAACATTAAAACAATGTGCTAAAGCATGATTTATAACAAAAAGGCTGTCTATCTATGCCATTTTGTTGAGTTACAGTGTTGCTTTTAAAAAGTCATATTGGTATATATATATATATATATATATATATATATATATATATATATATATATAAACCTTCAGTTGAGAGATATTTAAGGAAAAAAAATGTGAGATTGTTTTTCACTTTTTTCTCATTGGTTTTCACTCCACTAATCTATACAAAATCAATGGTTGAAATTGTTCCAGGTAATTAATTGTGACTTAGTTAGAATAAGTGCAGGTAATTACTTTTAACTTTGTTTTACTTTGAAAGGAGAGGAAATAATGCGCATGCAATTGGACTGGGCAGCACGGTCTAGGCTCATAAATGGCATAGCTAGAGGGCTTTTATATCTTCATGAAGATTCTTTGCTGAGAATTGTCCACAGGGATCTAAAAGCAGGCAATATCTTATTAGATAAAGACATGAATCCCAAGATCTCAGACTTTGGCACTGCAAAGATATTTGACACAGACCAAACACAAGTGGAAACTTTGCAGATCATGGGGACTTGGTAAGTTGGTTGATGCTTGTTGTTGTACTTCCAAAAGATTACCTTTGAAAAAAAAATGCAAATACTTAAGTGCTTAAGTCCTCAGAGTTGATTATTTCAGTGACGTTAGCAGTTAGCTAGCAAGAATTCGTCGATATATTCGCCATTGGTTGCTATTAACTTGTCTTCATGATTTAGCTACTTATAAATCTGGATGTTGCCCACTTTGTTCAATTAGTTCCAACAAAAATATGGGTTATCATGTGATGAACTGGCCTGATATATAGCAAGCATATTAGGTACCAACTTGCCCATTAGTTTGCTTCATATTGACACCAAAAAGAGCTATGGACAATTTCAGAAGGTAATGTAAGGTTCAAGTACATATATACACAAATTTTTGTTTAAAACTGATTGCAAGCTTATTCCCAAGTCATTACCACATTAAGGGGGTGTTTAATGAGGCCGGAAGTGTGGAACTCAAAAATTAAAATTCTCTTTTTTGATGGAATGGAAATTGTATTATCAAACAAAGAATTTTGATTCAGAATTATGGGCTCATTCTTAAATCCAAATTCTGCAATTGTGATTAGGGGTAGAATTATAATTCCAAAATTTTTGAATTTTTTCATCTCTTTAGGACATATGTCGTGATGGTTTAATTCGCCAATTCTAAAATTCTAATTCATGTTTTGTCAAATGCATTATTTTCAATTCTGGAATCAAAATTCTAAACTATCAAATAGATAAGGAAACTTGCCCTAGAATTTTCATTCTAATTTCAGTTTGTGATGAAATTTTGTTTGGAAAATTTTAATTCTTAAATCAGAATTCAAGGCCATCAAACGCCGCCTAAAATTCTTGTTATTGTAACCTTCCAAAGGCGTTTTAGGGTCGGGTCTGCTTTAATGAAGATCTGAGGTTTTATCAGCAACGTATCTACGACCCATAGATTTCAGATCTGTGGATGCTGAACCCATGAACCGAGGGAGGGAGAGAACCTCAGCTGTCGGACACGATAGAAAGAAAAGACGGGGCCACAGATCCTGTGTCTCGTCCTTCTACCAAAATTTCCTGTTATGCATTTACTAAAAAGCGAACTTGAGCATGATACTAACAAGTAAGCAACACCGTCGATATCTATGCATTCTAGTCTGTTTTAGCTTTAATAGTTTTTCTTTTTCAAATTTTTTCATTTTTTTCTACAGCGGATATATGGCACCAGAGTATCTTCTTGAAGGAAAGGTATCGGTCAAGATAGATGTTTTCAGCTTTGGTGTTTTGCTGCTGGAGATCATAAGTGGAAGAAGGAGGTTCTCCTCAAGTCAAGGAGAAACAGACGAAGGTCTACTAAATTATGTGAGCGTTTAAAGCTGTTGAGCAAATTTTGTGTATTACTGGTATTATTGTTTAAATAGCACCATATTTTAAAGGCAACTTGTTTCTAATTAAACCATTCTCAAGGAAAGAGCATGTTCATTATGATGAATATAAATGTAACTTAGGAATTGATTACTCTGTCCGTTGTACTGCTTCCAGACCTAATGGACACTCTCCGCCATATCGATCGGTTTAGGTGTTATCTCAGCTTTACAGAGTAAATTAATAGCAAAAAATGTTATTTTGTTGTAGGTCTGGAGACTTTGGGGGGAGAACAGAGCTCTACAAGCTGTGGATCAAATATTGGTAGGAACATCTGAGGAAAATGAAATATTAAGATCCATCCATATTGGTCTGCTATGTGTCCAAGAAGATGCATCAAGCAGGCCTAAAATGTCCAAGGTTGTTGCCATGCTTGAAAACAGCTCGTTGGCAACAACCTTGGTCAGGGATTAGTTCAGAGTTCGGTTCGTCTGCCTAGCGAAGCTTTGAACGATTCATGAGAGGAGGCAGTTGAGATGGGCATCTCTTCCGTGCCTTTCAAAATACATCTCCTTCTTATGGTGCATTCAGCTGTGAACTTCTGGGTTTTTTTTGTTCTTTGGTTGCAATCGTGTTCTTTGTTTGTAACGGTTGTCAATGGGATGTGGGATGTCTCCATGTATACATAAGTTGTTATTCAATATTGTGTAGTACAATGTCTAAGCTTATACTCTGATGATGATATCAATATTGTATACCTTCTTAGTCTGGGTAGGACAAACCGTTCACTTGCTCGTTTGGATCAATTCACGTTAATCTAATGTTAACATGTTCCTACAGCTTTTACCACCATGAAGACGGATGGTCCTCAAGCAAGTGGACACTGCATATTTATTTATAGATTGTTCTGTATATGAACTTTGATTAGGACGCTCATGTGGTAGAGTTAACATACAATTTGTATATAGCCGCGGGGCAAGGGAAAAGCAATGTTGACACTAGGACATGACGGCAGCCAAATACTGCATGCGGCATGAGCATTAACATGGAAATTACTTTTAATTTTACCTTGCAAAAATTTGTGTATATTTAGGCTAGAATACTGAGACTTGTTTCTGATATTGGTCAAGCCCCATAAATTAGTCTTACGTGTAGGAAAATTGGAAGATTTTACGGGTCATGTGAGGTTAACATCAAACAAGATAAATAATTATTATGGTAATTCATATTTCTTTTTGAAATGTTTAGACATGTCATGCCTTCAAGCTGGTAAGTCTCAGGGGAAATGTCTAGTGGCTATTCATAGACATATTACGTCTGCAAATCTTAATTGACTTGGTGTTGGCCAATAGCCAGTTCCGTTGTGAAGTTCAATATATTATTTAATGTTCTAATTTTTTGTTGTTCAAGTCTTCTATCTTTTGTAACTGAATGTTAATCTGTAGGATTTTTCTAATGGAAGTAGTTCGTTTGCCTTTTTGGTAATTAACATATAATAATTATAATATGAAATAGTCAGAGGCAAAGTATGTAATAGCATGGACAATCATACACATATAATAGTCCATGAAAACAAAAGTTGATCAGCGGGCTATTTTCCTTTTACAAATCAGCCACTAAAAAACTGCGGTATTTGCTGGATATAAGGCGTATCTGGTATTTCAGTAGTCCTGAACTGAGTAACTAGAGGGCTATCTCAGGTGTTGTCGCTTTCATCTATGTTGCATGGTCACTTCAAAAGGTATGCAGAGTCAGAATCTGGCCGTGTCCAATGTTGGCAATGACACTTTTGAGATGCTCTATTTTTTAACTATGAAAGTGTTCAAATGACATATTTTATTTCTTTTTTTCCTTCTTTCACTTTCATTTTTCATTTCTCCCCTCATTTTCACGCCACTCTCTCAAGGTCCCGATCATTCTTTGAGAAGGATAAAAAAAGCCTTTTGTCATTTTAAAAAGGTGACAAGGGGTTAATGTTCTCTGTGTTTCTTCTCTGCCTCTTGTTATGTACTCTTAAAAAGATGACATTTAGAAAGATGTCAGGGATGTCACAACACGGTTTGGTGGATCCCAACACCACTCCCAATAAGTTTCAATTTCAGTTCTAAAAAAGGCTAGGAACCAAACAACCGACCATTTAATAATGTCTTAGTTCCTGCCCTTGTTTCATGCAGTTTGGTTGGGGCTGACCTTTTAAAAATCCTCTAAGATCTTCACAATTTTAGATATGAAGCTAAACCTTTCAAAATAAGTCGAAATATATGACTAAACCTTTCAAAGTAAGTCGTTATAAGAGACCTGTCGTTCTTTTAAAGGAAAGGATGAGGAGTCATCTTTTAAAAATTATTTGCCTAAAATGACTGTGTTTATTAAATTAAATTTCTATTTAAAATAATAAACCTATTAAATACTTGATTTATTAATTATATAGCAGATTATAAATTAGCGTTATATATATATATATATATATATATATATATATATATATATATATATATATATATATATATATATATATATATATATATATACGTTTAATTTTTTAAGGTTTGGTTTATATCTGATAACGTCCACATCTATGTTCACGTCGATGCAACATAGACTGTCATTAACGAAGATGTTAGATGTCTGGAGAAAAGCTATTGGTTAGGTTGCAGACCTGGCTGCTGCAGATGACTGGAGAAAAGTTATCCGTTATTTCTGCAAAAAAGTTACGGCATATCTAATAATAACAAATACTCGAAGCAGATCAAAAAAATGAACAATACGCATGCTTCATTATTTTCATTCGCGCCCTTTGTTGGGGGCGTTTGAATACTTTGATCTACTCAAACCATAACCAGGATTTGAAATTTATAGATGCGATGACGGATAGAATTGACTCTAAATAAAAAGTAGTCAAGGCTCCTGTGGGCACGCATTCATAGAGCAGAATCATTTAGAGCAGTATTCATTGACTCTAAATAATCATTTTGTTTCCTCGAAATGATACGTTGTTGTGGTCTTAATCAGATTTTGACCAATGGAAGGCTATTAGATGAGTTTTCCTTGGCCAAAACGAAAAAAAAAAAAAAAAAAATGAAGAAATAAATTTAGCAACTGGCCACCTACCCTTGTAAGGAATAAATTTAACAAATGGGAAAAATTATTCAAAGAAATACTTTGTGGATTAACAGCTTTGCTGTCTGCCACCTTCCAACCAGATTGAGGTTGAGTGCACGCAACAAATATGCACCCGGTGGAGCTATTTTTGAATTTTTTTATAAAAATAGAAATTTAAATATTTTTACTTTTTTCGCAATTGTTTTTTACTCTTTTAAAAAAATTCTTTTTATTATTTGAATAGGAGTATTTTGATCATTGCTACTCATGTTCCAATTTTTAGTGCACACCCCTTTGCACATAACCAGTTTCGCGTTCCAACTAGGAACTTCTTTAAGTTGTACAACTTTAATTTGTGCTTTTACCACCTTGTTGCAATGCTAAGTGGAAAAGGTTCTTGAAACACTGCTGGATTGTACAACCACACAACGGTTCATCTTCTCGCGTCTTACTGTTAGAGAAAAACATTCTGACAATGTACAATCTAGCAAGCAATGTTTCAAGAAAATAATCGTCATTTTCTTTAAAATATGCAAGAAACATGTATTTAAACGTAAGGAAGCAAGTGCTAATCTCTCTATTTAAAGGTGAAATACCCATTCATCACAACTATATACCGTTTGCAACTGATAGAGGTGGCATTAACCTTTTCCAATCGATGGAGAATTATGGCTCTCCAAATCACCATAATTGAAGCCTAATAACCAGCAAGATTATAACTCCTTATAAGGAAACCGACTTCCAACCACCATAAGAGTTCAAACTACAAAATTTTAGATCGAGGACACTGAATGCCAAAGCAGGCAATGACATGCGACCAAATATTGCGCGCAAACCGACTTTCAAACAACACACAAAGATTTCCAAGTGTCGTTGGCGAATCTGTTCATTCTCTGTAAATCTGACGAGGAATCTACACCGCACTTATTCATTCAATGTAGTTACTCAATGAAACTATGGAAGTTGTTGGGCCGAAAATATGAGAAAGAAATCCAAATGCCCCCAGATCTGAAAGAGGCATCCATTAAATGGAAGACTGCAAGCTATAAAAGAGGGTGGCTCTGCAGGCCTTTCATGGTGAGACAGTTCCGCCGGCGGCGATGGTGAGTGGATTTATAACGGAATGATATCCAAGGCCTCTCACAATCTAAATGACACGAGGAAGTCAGTCTTTGGTATTCATATCAAGGAAGTAATCGGTTTGGTGCCTACTCTCAAGGGAGGTACTGTCTTCCTATCTATCAGTCCGATTAGCTGGACGAGTCGTGCGCGCAGGCACCTAAACAATCTTTCGATGCTGCTTCTTGGATTTGTTATTCTGCTGCAGAAACTTACTCTGATTAGCGAGAGATTACTGGGCGATGGGTATTGCTATATTTCACTCCTTACATCGTTTTACATTAGATTCTCCATTTTGTCAAGAAATTAAGCTGGCATTTGATTCCATGGCTAATTGAAGAGTGCCATCTGTTCAATTTTAACTAATCTTTTAATTTCGTCATTTTTAATAATTTTAATATGTTTTTCATTTACTTTTGCAAAACCATCTTCTAAATATTTTTAACTCATTCGCAACGACCTGTTCAACCTTGCCGATTCAAAAACTGATTTTTATAATTCAACTGGATTTTATTGTGACATTATCGAGTTGTCCTTCGCGTATGCTTATTTATATCTAACCATGTGCCGCTTAAAAGAATGAGAACTTCTAAAACAGTGTCCATTGGCTAAAAATTTCTGCCTCCGCCAGTGCTCACTTAAAATGCACCGACATAGCCAAAGCTCCACCTCATCTAGCGAAGACTTCATCCCACTGTCCCTAACAGGCGGAAATAGAGATGGTTTACTCTGCCATGGGGCAAAGGTTGTTGAAGGTTGGCTTCCCCCTCCTCCTCCTGTCCTTCCTTGTCGACCGTGCAATAAGCAGCAATGACTACATCAACAGCCGCTGCAACGCCGCTGCGAATTACACGGCAGGAAGCAAGTTTGAAGTGAACATGCGCAGGGTCTTCTTCACCTTGACAAACCTTGCCCCTCCCATTGGTTTTGGCTTCGCCACCAGGGGCCAAGGATTGGACAGAGTGTATGGGCTGGTTCAATGCAGGGGCGACGTTGATCAGGAAGACTGCAAGGCTTGCATCCACAATTCCACCCAAGCAGTCGTCGACACATACTGCCCCAGCGCAACCGATGCCATCATATGGTATGAAAAGTGCCAGCTCCGCTACTCCAACACCAAATTCTTTGGCCTCCTCAATGTCGATGATTCTGGTAATTGGCATTGGATCAATGATAAAGTGGAAGACCCTGAAGTCTTCAACGATAAATTGAGTAGTCTGCTGAAGAGGGTCACCTATCTAGCGACAAGAGACCTTTCAAGGTTCATGTTTGTGACGGGATATATCAGCGATCTACAGACGATATACGTGCTAGTGCAGTGCACCTGGGACACCAGCCTTGCCGATTGCAAGCTGTGCTTGGATAACACCGTCTCCCTAATCCAAACCACTTGCGAGAATGCACACGGCTGTGAAATTGTCACTGGAAGTTGCCGTGTGAGGTATGATACCCAGCCCTTTTATGCTGGCACCCCAACTGTAAGCCTGACTCCTCCGTCCAATTCGCCATCCCCATCAAATTCAAGCCCAAGCCCATCTCCTTCATTAGATTCAGCACCTCCGGAACCTCAGAGCCCTCCATCAAATGGGTCATTTAACACTACGTCAGGCTAGTTCCGCTTCCTCCTCTTATTCTTTTGTTCGTGCTCTGTTTTTTCGTTTCTGCATCTTTCTTGCTCTTTCTTTCTTTGTTATGTTTTCCCTTTTGCTGCTTTTACCTTTCTTTTATTACTTGTTGTTTGGTAAAGCCCTCTCTCTCTCTATAGCTAACTGCAAGAATTTCTTCATGCAGACAAACCGAGCTACTCAAGCGCAACATCTGTGTCAATGATCACCGTCATCACTCTTGCCTTGACGTCTACGTATTGGCTGCTAATGATGCCGTCGTAGTTACAAATAGCTACGGCTGATCGTCTTCGGTTTCTATGTGCAGCCTTCGCTTTTCTCATGTGTGTTCTGCGAGAGTGCATTTGTTCGTTCTTCTTGTTTGTTGTTGTCGAGGGCACTATGACGGACTCCAGTTGTTCACGATTGCTTCTCACCAGAACCTCCTCTTCCTCCAGTGTAATGGTTTTGTCACATTTCAGTTCGTGAAATAAATCCGTGCAAGCATTGGTTTAGCTGTATGATTATTGCTTCTAAGTCGAAGTTGAAGTCAATCCATGACATAATCGTCTTGGGATCAAATATAAAACTTGTTAACTTATTTTTATATATAGCTCGTTCGACTGTCTAAAGAGTCCATGGGAAAGCGATCATGACTTCCCAGATCACGAGATCCAAAATGCAACTGTATATGCCAAACGGCCCCTGGATATCGGATAAGGTAAGGACATGAAACAGATCGATGTTTAGGCCTGTGGGCACCTAGTGATACTGCAAAAGTTCGAAAATTGTTCCGTTTTCCCCATAGCTATGAATCTAATTCGTCCGATTATCAGTATGATATTTCGGATCGGTGATCTGACATCAAATTTGGATTTGCTAATGTATTTTCTTACCAATTAAGTTTGACATCCAAAACTAACTACCATTAAGAATTGATGTTCCGATTTGCATCTTGGTACGAGTCCAAGTAAGCAAGTATTAATTGTTTGATATGATAATAATTAAATCCCATCCTTTTATATCCCGGCCTACACTCATCCATACATCAGTAACAATGGGCAAGTCATAAAGTACATATGGGACTATTTGGAAGACTCTCTCCGAAAATATTCACAAATAAAGGAACCATGATTATATCCTAAAACGAAGACGAAATATGTTATGCACATTATCGCATGAAAAATAAGTTAACGAATGGTTATTCAAAGATAAATTATCTAGTGTTGAAAAACAACGTTACACAATGTGAAAACATTGTTTGTCTACGAATAATATTTGAAAATAATAAGAATTTTCTTAAGAAGATAAAAGGGTAAGAACACCCTCTTTTTTTATCTACCAAATCTAGATGACCTACGTCTAGAATGACCACATTAATGACCAGTTCAATTAATGATGAATGTAATCTTTAAAATTATTACGAATGAGCCGGAAAGCAAAAAAAAAAAAGAAATGTATTTGCTTGAAACTTTGAGTATGAATTTGAAGCATTATACATTAAATTAGGGTAATATTCAACTACCTTCATCTGAAACATTAATGGTGTGTTTGCAGTGCAATTTCATCTGCTTTTGGATCGATAAAAAGTAATGCATGCTCATTATTAAGGACTACTAATTTTAGGACTGTTTTCTTTTAGACTAATGAAAGCATGCTCATACAAGTAACGCTGTTCACGAGCTGTGAATTGAAGAGCATGGGATTCGACACATTATTCGAGTTCCACATGTACATTGTAGAACCTAAACCCAGAGTCCCTGTTCCGAAGAAGCTTTGATCGCAATATAGCAAGAAGCAGTTGTCCAACCATATGATTGATGATTTGCCGCTGAGGCTTCGCTGGACGATCTGGGTGGTTGCACGGAGGTGCAGTTCGCGCAGTCGGCAGCAACGACGTCGCCGCGGCAGAGGATTAGATCATAGCCTTGATCAGGGCTTTCGGCCGCCGGCGGTGGTAAAAGTCGTTTTGAAGGCGTTGCTGGAGAGGGAGAGGAAAAGGGCGCTCAGACTTGGTTGGAAGGTTCTGTTGACAGTGTAATTGGAAGTCGTTCGGCACAGCACAGCGTGTAGAAAGGATGGATAGTCTTGCAAAGGCAAGCTGAAGCTGCAACAAGAAGTATCACAAAACAGAGTCCCCATCTCGCCATGGGACGATCTGTTGCTTGGCTAGAGAATGCAGGTAGAGAAACAAGAGGCCGGAAGCAATATGTTTTTTTTATTTTGTCAAAGCCGATCCTTGGTAATCACAAAACATGGTAATCACAAAACTTGCTTGATTGAATTTGCAGTTAAGGCAAATTTCAAAGGAAGAAAAAAGCTAACGTAAAATCAGGTACGTCAGTGGCTCTTGGCATGCCCTTATTTGGCAACCATTTCGCAGCTTCCGGCTACAGTTATATCCGAGTGGGTTCTGCCCCCAACTCATTCCCTTCCACACCACGAATCGCTCTTTTCAACTCTACTTGTTCATAAATTCTTTTTAACTCGAAACTCTTGAGTAGACGGGTGAGAGGAATACAGAGTCTTTTGTTAATATAGCATATAAGCCTTTGTAGATTATTTAGAAAAGCTTGGAGCATTTTAGTGGCGTAGAATTAAATTTGTTGATCAGTACATCAATACATGCCACAATCAATTTTTACTTCAATCTGTTGCGGGTTCACAGATGACAGATCAGGCAGATCATCAGGCAGAGGTACATGAATCTGCCTCAAAGATTGAAGCAGTTTATGAAACATTGTAACACATTGTTTTATGAACCTGGTCCAATTCCTATGATAGATTCATGGAACGGTTGGAAGCTGTTTCTATTGCCAAGCAGCTCCTAAGGGAACTCTGAAGCAAGTAATATGACGCTTGATATTAGTCGCAGATTTAATCATAATTCCTGTGTTGAATACACGTTGTCAATGACGCTGCATGATGATAAACATCTATACCACGGTCGCTTCTCAGTCACCATCTCTGTAACGAAGGATTCTACATCCTCTAGTATCAGCAGATTCAAGGTCTAAAAGACGTACCAATTAGCTACTGGAAAATACTGTTTATCATTATTATGTGGTACGTTATAACCAATTTAAGGAAAAAAAATACGTCAAACAAATACACTCGTCAAGTTATCTCTTGCTCTGCTAGAAACAACAAATTTGAAATAAAAGGGTTCGAATAAGTAATAGGCGTAGATGTGGGGAAGCACTTCATCTGGCATCTAACTTGGAAAAGTCAGCACTAGAAATGGATTGTGCTCTTGAGCCACCTTTTGACGCATCTAATTTTGTTGTTTCAACAGATGAACCAGTGGAGATGGACCCAAACTCCATTGGGCTTCTGCCCACAAAGAAAGCGGGAGTTGAAGGAGCAACAAGTGTAAAAGAACCACTGCTAAGCATGAGAACAACCGAGGACATTGTTGGCCTAAGCGCTGGATCCTCTTGAACACATAGTAACCCGACATGGATGCACCTCACTGCTTCCCTCATTTGGCATGACTCTCTCAATGTCTCGTCCAGTAGTTCTGTTGCCTTGTTTTCCGTCCAGAGCCTCCATGTCTGCACCATTCCACCATCGCCATCATAAATTTAGAGCAGCTTTTTCATGTAATGTGTCATCTGTTAGAGGATTAAAAATTTAAAGGCACTACTTACATAACTAAGGAGGTCTTGACCATACTGTGACTGAGAAAATGAAGAAATCTTCTGACCGCTCACAATCTCTAGCATCAAAACCCCAAAGCTGAACACATCTGACTTAACCGAGAATTGGCCTTTCATGGCATATTCTGGTGACATATAACCACTGCCAAACAAAGGGAAACAATTTAATGACATTTATAATTTGATGTAGACAAAAGATTGGTGGTTGCTACCAATCGTAAGATTATAGGCAAGATTTCCATTTTTCAGTTACTCGAAAGCAATCAGATGACATTAAAATTTTTGTAATTGGTGAAAAAATTAAAGTGAGATTGTATGCCCTTAGCGTTCGCACTAGCTTGTGACAGACGCTTGTGAAAGCACTGTAACACAATGAAGGTGAGAAATAGAACTTACTATGTCCCAGCAATCCTACTTGTGTTGCCCTGCGTTTCATCCAACCCCACGAGTTTCGCCATTCCAAAGTCTGAAATCTTTGGATTCATGTCCTTGTCTAGCAGTATATTGCTGGCTTTCAGGTCCCTGTGAATGATCTTGAGTCGAGAATCTTCATGGAGATAAAGAAGTCCTCTTGCAATGCCATTGATGATCTTGACTCTTGTCAGCCAGTCCAATTGCATTCTTTTGGTTTGGTCTGTTAGAAATAATGCAAGCATTGAAAGCATCATCAGTTTGAGGAGACAACGATCCGTCAAAACAAAGGGTAGGCTAGTGGATAAAATCTCTCTCTATCTCCCTGTTGAAAAGACGACAGGGATTCTATTATCCTTTTAGAAACGATGACGTGGGGTCTCTGTTCTCTCTCTCTCTCTATGTACCCCTGTTCTCCTTTAGAAAAGAAGTCGAGTCGAAGTCTTTTAAGACATGTCCAGCTCCATGCAACATAAAGTGCCATTAATGAAGGTGTTAGATGACTGTAGAAAAAAGCCATTGGGTAGGTTGCCGGCCTGGCTGCAGATGTCAACACGCATGCCTTAGAAGTCTGATCTGCGATGGCTTCAAATTGTACTTATTTCGGGGATGGAACAGGTCGTTTCATAGCTCAACAGAATCAGACAGATCAAGGGATCCCCTAGTTTTTAAATTAGTTGAGGGGAAATCTTATAGTTCAAAAAAGAATTCCGTTATTTCCGCACAAGTTACGGAATCTCTGTAGCAAGAAATACTCAAAGGGTATCAAAGAAATAAACAAGTACACCATGCTTATATATTTGTATTCTAACTCTTCGAAGGGGCATTTGATTACTTTTAATCTACACATATCATAACTGGGAAGTGAAGTCTATAGATATAAGCTCAGATTTTTCCTTTCTGCTTTGAGATCAGACTTTTTGACAGGAAAAATAAAATGAAGATCCCAACTGTGATTTTAGGTCTAACCGACTTAAGATCCTTGATTTGACGAATGATAGATGTTAGTCTAAATTTTTTCTTGACTTGTATGTGAGATTTGCTTAGAAAACAGGCCACTCTCCGTGAAGATGCGTTATCATCACGCAGCAAGGCTATCAAAAAGAGGAACATATGGTTGTGATGACCTATAAAATTGACTCACCAAATAAAAAGTAGTCAAGACTTCTGTTGGGCACGTATTCATAGACCAGAATCTTTTCATTTTCTTCAAGGCAGCATCCAAGAAGCCGAACCAGGTTCCTGTGCTGAAGCTTGGCTACCAATTTCACCTCGTTTTTGAACTCAATCACTCCTTGGCCTGAACGGCTAGACAGCCTTTTTACTGCAATTTCCTGGCCATCCGGCAATTCACCCTGGAAAAAAAATGAACTACTGATAATCTCTTTTGTTGCAACTTACTTCATCGTAAGGTGTTATATAATATCATTTATATGTAGAGCGAGAGAGATAGAGAGAGAGGGGCGACACCTTGTAGACAGGACCATATCCACCTTCCCCTAACTTGTTCCATTGAGAGAAGTCGTTGGTAGCAGCTTTAATGCTGCTCAAGTCGAAAATGAACGATTCCTTGCTCCCAATGTGTTCCTCGTGATCGCGGTGGCCTGAGAAAAGGGTTTGGCATGCGTTAATCTAGTTATTCTCGGGATGGTCCTGAATGTATGTTTGTGTTGCGCTTATGAACAGCTAGCTTACTTTGTGCGACGATGTTCTTCTTCTTGGATTTCTTGATACAGAAGACGGCGGCAAGGATGCAAAGGATCACAGCAGAGGGAACCAAGATGGAGACGACGATCACAATGGTTCTTGATGATTTGTTTGTGGTTGTGGAACCTACCAAAAACCCAATTTAGTTAATTGAGCAGTAACTAAGAACAACTAATTAATAACCTTCGTATCATGCATTTCAAAAAGCTAGGCCTGGGCTGGCCGGGCGGCCGCCTGGCCGGCCCGGGCCAGCCCAAAGTTTAGGATTAAAAAATAATTTTTTTAAATTTTTTTGTTTTAATAATACATATTTATTGTTAACAAATGTATTTTATATTTAAAAATTTATTTTATAATTAAAAAATTATTTTATTTTTAAACGGGCCAGGCCGAGTTGGGCTCGAGCTAAAACCCGAGCTATCAAGCCTGCCCGATGGGCCCGATCAGGCGGGGCTGACCGGATACCCACCCTTACAAAAGCTCACTTAACCCTTTTCATAGTCGATTAAAATGATCCACTGATTAATTTAACATGTCAACTCAACCATTAAGTTATTAATATTTTTATTCTGGAAAGGAACATGAGAACGATATTCGATTTTGCAAATGTCCCCAAGTTTTTCGGGCATAATTTTTTGTATTTAAAAGGAATTATTTCACAGCAGTAGTCACAATAGGGGTTTGAAAGAAGTTTATTTATTTGTTAGTAAAGCCGAAGTGAAGTGAAGGAAGGTGTTATCTCAAAAGTTAACCCACCTATCTAACTATTATATTGAACCAAAGACCTAACTTTAATTTAAAAAATATTTGATTTTCAAAACATTACTTTTAGTTTAGAAAGAAAATATTGATAGGTAGATATGAGACAAAAAAATAAATTCACTTGGTTTGAGATTTGGTGCAACCCAAAGTCATTGTTCTTTTTAGTTCGCACAACCATAAAATTATTCCAAAGGTCTTAAAAAGAATTACAGACTAATGTACAAAAAAACTTTCATTCTATGAACCAAAAACTCAACGTTGCTATGGCACAATTATTTAAAAGGCAGCTAAAAAGGCTGCCATTTTTAAATTGTATAAGCTTAACTTCTAACTGCTATAATTTTTTGTCACTTTAATTTTCTTTATATTTTCTAGAATATTTTTTTTTTCTGTCTTGCTTTTTTAATTATTATTTGTAAATTAAGTCAATTGATTCATAGTATGTGTTTGTGTGCCAACGAGTCTATGCGAGCGGAGTGGAGAATTTTTTTACGAAGAGAGTTAAATTTTGACTATTAAAAAATATTACTTTTCGAAAATTTTAAATAAAATAAGTAAAAAAATTTAAAATTTACATAATTTTTTTTTTTAATTGAGGTGGGCCTGTGGCTCCGGCCCTACCCATACCGGCGATGATTCTTTCAAAGAAAAATAACGATAGAACGTTCCGAGAAGGGCACGTGACAATGACAAAACGAAAAAGTAAAAACATACTTTAGAAGATTGAGAAAGGAAAATAGGAACCAACCTGTCGCGTTGGAAGGAGGTGGAGAAACGTCTGACGGTTGACCGGCCGGCGACTGTGATGGCTGGTTGATGGCGGAGGCGTTGAAGAACGGGTACACTTCATACCTTATGTTGCAGGTAGGCATGAGAACCCGGCCCCCCTGCTTCCCATTGCAGCAAGTTGGTATGGCCCCGATTCCTTCCGAAAGGCAGCCGCTGCAACCATCGCTGGATAAGTCTCTCGTGCACTGCACCAACCCATATATCTTCTGGAAGTCGTTGAATTTGGTTTCTCCGGCAGCAAACAGCCGCCCGGAAGAATCGGTCGTCGCCGTCGAAGATAGGTTTCCCATGAGATTGCCGAGCTGCGAATTGAAGAGCGTGGGATCCGAGACGTTATTCTGGTTCCACATGTAGTACCTAAACGCGGTGTTCACGGTTCCGAAGAAGCTCTGATCGGAATATCGCAAGAAGCAGTTGTCGAACCATATAATTGATGATTTGCTGCTGGGACATCTTTGGACGATCTGAGTGGTTGCATCGGAGGTGCAGTTTGCGCAGTCGGCAGCAGAGACGTCGCCGCGGCAGAGGACGAGACCGTAGACTTGATCAGGGGTTTCGCCGGCTGTGGCGGTGGTAAAGCCATTTATCGAGGCGTTGCTGGAGAGGGAGAGGAAAAGGGTGTTGAAGTTTCGTTGGAAGGCGCCGTTGGCGGTGTAATTGGAAGTGGTTGGACACAGCGTATAGAGAGGATTGGCAGCCTTGCAGAGGGAAGCTGAAGCTAAAACAAGAAGCATCGCGAAACAGAGTCCCCATCTCGCCATGAGACCATCTGTTGCGTGGCCGGCCGAAGGAATGCAGGTAGAGAAGAAAGAGGCCAGGAGCAATTTGTTTTTCATTTTGTCAAAAGCCGAACCTCGTTAGCCTCAACAGTTTAACGAATCTGCAGTCTTAGTTGACCTAAAAGAACACAACACTTTGACATTTGAGCTTCATTGGGTGGGCCAAGATGCGTGTCAAATCAAAGTTTGTAATTACAACGAGCATAGAATACTATAGTTGGTGGGCTTAAAAGTCAATAGAAAGCACGTCTCTAGTTTGATTTTAATGGATGCTATGATCACTATCTTACGCAGTTCTGTAACCTTTTCTCTCAACTACAACTAAAACTACAACATGAAAAAAAAAAACGTATAAAAAAGATCATTTTTAGTGTGTAGTTGGCTTGGTCATTGCTAAAGACGATAAGAGGGGTATCTATCGCCAATGTTGGTAGAGCCTGTACTGAGCCGCCACCTCTTGCGACTCATTGGTCATTTTATCTAAACTCTGGAATGATATGATCCCACGAAAGCTTAAACCACTCAATCTATTGAGCATGTAGTGAGAAAACCGGGATAAATGTCGCCATGGCCTTTCATGACAAAAATTATGTCCAGTTCATGCTTGCAATGCAAACGAGATCAGTTTAAAGTTTAAAAAAAGTGATAAATTAAATGGCCGTTTAAAACTAAATAAAAACGTGTTTTTTATAAAAAAAAAAAAACATTAAAAACGACAACATGTTTTTTTTCCTATTTTTTCAGTTTTTTAATGCCAAACAAATTTTTTATTTTTTATTTGTTGTAAATCTACTTATGTTTTGATGTTTGTGTTATTAGTTTTTCACTTAGTTATTTTTCCTTCGTTTTTAGTTTTTTTATTTTTAAATGTTTGTGTTATTAGTTTTTCACTTAGTTATTTTTCCTTCATTTTTAGTTTTTTATTTTATTTTTAAAAGTTTATAATATTTTCTTTTTTTTAATACGTTATATTATACTTGAAAAAAATCTCACTCTTTAAAAGATGGCATTTGTAACTATAGTTTAAACATCTGAAACTATTAACCACTCAAACTCAACCGGTGAAGGTTTTCTTGTTTATTAGGTCCATCCGAACAATATCACCGGCGCCGCCACTGCCAGAGCCAAGTTCAAGCTGAGCTGGGCCACTCGAACTCGTCTCGAGTGTCGAAAGGGTCGGCTCAAACTCAAGTTAGTCAGACTCGAACCAAGAACATGTTGCTCGAGTTGAGCCACTGTCCCAAGAGGAATGCTTGAAGTGCACTAGTGCAGGCCTCATGCCAAAAGGGACCCAACCTGGCTAAGCGAAGCAAAACGTCGCCCCTGAGCAGGTAGCTATGTGTTGTCAAGGTTATCTTTTAAGACATACTTTAGCGGTTGATTCATTCTCAATGCCGTACGTGAATCTTTTTTGGCATCAGACGTGGTAGTTTACGGTCCCTTCGTTTCTTCCGCAATTTGTTTCTTGCGGAAATGTTCATCATCATCTTTTGACCTTACCTGAAAAATGGGCTCAGAATTCTCAAATGTTCACCTTCATCTTTTGACCTCGCCGGAAAAATGAGCTCGGAATTCTCGAATGTTCATCTCCGTCTTTTGACCTTACCTGAAAAATGGGCTCGGATTGGCAAAATCTGGACCGTCCATCCCATTCCTTGGATGATGTCGCGTGGCTGGAGAAATTCACAGAACATCATAAGATTTTTTACTGTGATCAAACCTGTGAAAACAAATTACAAGGAGGTTAACTAATTTGAGTTGCCAAAGAAATTAATTTGCTAGGTTTACTAAGAGGTGTTCAATTTGCATACTTACTACAACAATGGGAAGCCGAGCTGCTTAAGTCTAGAGAGAGAAATGTTGGCACGTTCCATTTCTGATGCATGTATTATTGCAAAGATGAGAGGGGGCCTTATGCACAAATATGGACATTATCAGTTCATCGTTATGTTAAGGCTCGTAAGGAAGACCTCTGAAACTAAATCCAAATTAATAACTTTATGAACATCATAATCAGGAACGCCATGACTTGATATACGCCACTTACAGAGACTTGTCCAATAGCTGAACATTCTTAGATGAAAATGCCTAAAGCGCTATGAAAAACTGAAATTAGTCAGCTGCCAGATTTTGCCTCACAGCCCAAGTCACGATTCTGGGACGTCAGTTGTGGATCAATATCGATACGGTAGGACACCCGTTGGTGCATCTGAGTTCATTGGTTCAGCAGCAGATCAATTGGATGTCATCCTGCTTCTGTCCACAAAAATAGCAAACACTAGCTGCTCCTTTTCTCTGTTCTACCTTTCGTCAGTGGATTTCGTTATTGTTAATCTTGATAACGATTTTTGTTTCTCAATTAGTGAATGAAAACTCAGTTTAAATCCGTGTCTGATGAAAAATGTGGCCCTTACTAGAAAATCTGAAAATAAATGCTAAGGTCTACATGCAGAAAAGTTGTTTCAAGTAAAACCGGGCATGGTGGTACATATGCATTTTCCTAGACCAGTAACAGTGTAACTTTGTTTAGAAATCTCAGCAGCTTCTCTCGCAATTGAAATCAATATGGTGGCTGTAATCTGGCTTCTCAAAATCTGCAGAAGATTCACCGCTATCAATGTTTTGCAATGCAGTATGTTATCTTTTGTCATTACTAGACAACGAATTTAGACAAGAAATTAAGGACCTATCACGATGCACGGGCAAATAGCCCCTAACTTACAGGACAAATATCTAAAAACAAAACGTATATACAGTCGAAATACATTTTCCCTTTCTAATGAATTAACGCTTTTTTTTTGTCAATATCTGATTTTAGTAAAATCTGGAAATATTCAGTCATTCACAGGGATAGTAACCTTCAATCAAATCCCAGCGTTGTATAACTAGCCAAATTGGTCTTCATTCTGTTAAATAGAATCGATACTAGCACAAAAGATCTCAGGCTTACTGTTTACTAATTAACAAATCAATGTAAAGTTGCAAAATTAATTTACTCCGAGTTAGATAAACGGGATTTCGGTAGTCTTCAAACTGCATCACCGACTGGCTATCTTAATTTAATGAGTCACGCAGATGTCACCAGGAAGTACTGCACCATTTAAGGAGAAACGGGGCCCATCTTGGATTATTATGAGTAGAACCATACAGATCAAGGGAACACCTAGCTAGTCTTTAGTTGAGGGGGAGTCCTCCCTGGAAAGTGCCATTGCCTTTGCAGAAGTAATTGCATTGAGCTGGCCGGGTCCTATCTTTCAGATTTTCTATAAATTTTAGAAAAGATTTGCGATTTCTGAAACTTTTTACGCAAGATTTGATGGAACAAGGGCACCACATGCCTCGCTATATCTTTATAATCTCTTTAGGTCATTGCCAGTCTGATTAATATGCAGCTGACACACCAATGTTGGGATTGAACTTCGTCCCTGGCTAGATTGAAAGCGAACATACGTCTGGATGTTACCTTATTGGCACCCTTTCGATCATTTTTTAAACGAAAATTATTTCAGCAATCACTTTTTCCCCCCATTTTGTGGAGACCAGTTAACAACATTAGTTGTTAATCAACCTCTTGTGAATTTGTTCAATGTATTGACAAAAGCTTAACTGCTTCGTTTGTAAACGTAAAATCTGCTACATATACTTAATTTAGTAGCAAAACTGAACTTTAGCAGGCCTGGTGCGCCCTATCAAATGGTCCATCATGATTCGACTTTTATGAGTATTATCGACTAACATGCAAAGCCATAAGTAGTATCTAACTTGAAGTTCAGGCAGTACATCTAATTAACTCGCTGAAGGGCTTTACTGCGGCCTCCAAGAAAGCTTTTGGCTGTGTCTATCATCAGAACTCGAATCAAACTATTGTACTCGATTCTATGGAACATGCCCACCAAATTATTTCAATCCATATTTGCATGTCTAGAAAATTATTGAAAGATTTGCTGAAACACAAACTGGTGCATACACAAACAGCATTACTATCTAGCGTCTAACTGAGAGATTGTCACATCGTTTGTCGATGGAGACCTCGGGAAGGCCCTTGATGCATCTGATTTCATCAGTCCAATAGATTATCTGTCGCAAGAGTAATTGGACTCCACCATAATACTACTGTCCCAGCACAAAGCAGGAGCTGAAGGAAGAGGAAGTGTAAGAGAACTGCTAGTGAGCATGAGCACAATTAAGGACATCGTTGGCCTTAGTACTGGATCCTCTTGAACACATAGCAACCCGACATGAATGCACCTCACCGCTTCACTCATTTCACAGGACTCTACCAATTCCCTATCCACCATCTCTGTTAACCTGTTTTCCCTCCAAAGCCTCCACGCCTGCAGCATTTCACCATGGGCATCAAAAATATAAAGGAGCGTACAAGTAACTGTCATAAATCAGCTTAATACATGAAAAATACTTACATGACTAAGGAGATTCTGACTGGACTCTGAGGTGCCAAATGATGCATTTTTCTGACCGCTCACAATCTCTAGCAGCAGAACTCCAAAGCTAAACACGTCTGACTTAATAGAAAATAGGCCCCGCATTGCATACTCCGGTGACATATAACCACTGCCAAGCAAGAGACAAAAATTGTTTACTGTATCTTATTATAGGACAATATTTAGTGCTTGTGGTGCATCATGATGGGCAGATTTGACGTTTGCAAACATGAGCAGAAATGAGCTTGCTAAACACATTCTGTCATTAGAGCTACAATTTCCACAGGCACATATATCCTATTGGATTAATCCAATTAAGTAAGTAATCTGATGCAGTTGAGGTCGGGATTAGATTTTAGTCACTTACTACGTCCCAGCAATCCTACTTGTATTGCCATGCGTTTCATCCAACCTCACAAGTTTTGCCGTTCCAAAATCCGAAATCTTCACATTCATTTCCATATCTAGCAGTATGTTGCTGGCCTTCAGGTCCCTGTGGATGACCTTCAGCCGAGAATCTTCATGGAGGTAGAGGAGTCCTCTTGCTATGCCATTTACGATCTTCATACGAGTACCCCAATCTAACTGCATCCGTTTCGCCGAGTCTGTTAAACACGTTTGAAGATCTGAGAACTCGTAATTCTGAAAAGTATGTTTGGGTAGGGTGCAAGAAACAAAGCAGATAATTAGTACATCGAAGCAGAGGAAATGTGCAGCGACAGTGTATGGCATTTAGTTTTGGGGAGATGATCTGCTCATGGAGGTGTATTCAGAACAATAAAACAATTTGGCACTCTTTAAAATAGAAAGGTCGTTCATGCTTACTATGATAAACTTTGTGAGAAGATCGTGTGGTCCGAGTTTGGCCCGAACCTTTCGCGCACTGAGCAATCTTCATGGAATGGTTCGTGCTTCAGAAAAACCTCTCTGAGATAAGAGCATGAAGTAGTTTGGTCCTTGGAGAGTTGGATGACATCAATGAGGGAACAATAGTGATGAATTAGACAACCAATTCCCCAATTCATGTTGACTCCCAAGAGACAATCTCATACATATCTGGGGACTGAACAATGGGGATAAAACATTCGGATAAGTAAAATTGGTCAATGACTTATATATAAACAAAGTGGTCTTATCCTAATTAGGCTGAAAATTAGTTAAAAATACTTTCGCAAAAGAATTAAAACTAAAATTTTGTGCAGATCTGAAGATCAACAGCCTAAACTTTTGCCAAATCCTATCACTACTTCAGTTTTCTTCTCTCGGTACTTATATTGCCTGGCCTGAATGTAAATTTGCAATGGATACTTTTGTGAAAAGATACTTGCAAGGATTCGTATCTTATAATTTGATAAGACATGATTCATCAAGAAAAAGAAATATTATCCTTCAGCTATCGGATAACGTCGCAAGGATAGGTTAGACGTTGAAATGAGAGGATGAAATTGAAAGAAGTGAATTAACCGAATGGATTGATTCGAAAAGTCACCAGTAAGCAGAGCAATGTATAGAACTAACGCATACATATACACATATACCCCAATCGATCAGATTCTGTGTGTGAAACAGGCCAGAACATTTTGATGGCCAATATATATATATATATATATATATATATATATATATATATATATATATATATATATATATATATATATATATATATATATATATATATATATATATATATATATATAAAATGTTAGATAAAGAAATCTTAAATCATTGATAGGATGGAGGTTGACAATGTGGAAGGTGATCTGAATTCATAGAGTTCATTAAATAACGTCGAACATTTCAGTTGTGGACTCTTGCCAATCGCCATGACGCATTACCTATTAATTTCATCTATCCCTTCTCCGTAGTGCTACCTTCTTTTGATGAGCAGAATTGCGAACAACTGAAAACACTATCAGGAATCTGAGCCTAAAGCACAAAGACTGACAGGGAAACGGAAGCACATAAATGACGGGCATACACTAATTAGAAAAGGGCAAATTTACTCCATAATTTTGTGAAGAAAGATCACAATCACGAGAAAGGCAGAACGAAGACGTGGTTACTGGAAGTTCATTAATTGTGTTCACTAGGAAAGGCAGTGCATAGTGTGGACTTGGAGGGGATACTAACAAGTAATAGAGAAGGAAATAATTTCAGATATGTGCCGTCCAGAGAACAAAGTAGAGCAGACTGACCAAATAAAAGGTAGTCAAGGCTTCCGTTGGGCACGTATTCGTAGACCAGAATCTTCTCATCAGCTTCAATGCAACACCCCAGAAGCCGAACCAGGTTCCTGTGCTGAAGTCTGGCTACCAACTGCACCTCATTCTTGAATTCACTCGTTCCTTGTCCGGAGTTGCTAGAAAGCCTTTTTACTGCGACTTCTTGACCATCTACGAGTCGACCCTACCAATACCCACCAATCAGTTTTCATTTATGATCAATTATGCGTAAAGTAAGAGAGCTGGCCATTGAATGCAATTTACCTTGTAGACTGGACCGAACCCACCTTGCCCGAGCTTGTTTGCCTCGGAGAAGTTGTTGGTGGCAGCTATTATGCTGTCCAGGTCGAAAATTAGCGACTCCTTCCTGTCAAGATCTTCGGTTTGGACTCTGTTACTATGCTTTGACTAGTTCTCTTTTTTTTTTTCTTCATCAATAACACCGCCACCGCCAGAATGCATAGGACCAACACCGACGGAGATGATGATGATGATCATCGAGCTTCTTGACTTCGTCTGGCCTGCGCACATTCCGTTTACCGGTCAATTTATAAAATTTTCCATGTCCCACCACAATCTTTTCAATCGTGTAACAAAAACATGTGTTTTCAATGATAAGGTTTCCCTTTGGTCAAAGAGGAGGTTAACTTGAAAAAACGTAGATTCACTGACACGTGAGAAGAGGTTGTTGGTGAAAATACATTTTTACCGACATCCAAAAGGTGAGGTCGATGATGATTGACTTTGAATGACGTCTAATGGAAGAAATGATTGAACATATTGACCTACACTGACGCGTCCAAGATACATAATTTTGAAAATTTGTTTTTCTTGACAACCAAAAATGGATGTCAGTAAAAATAAAGTTTTCATAGACACTTAACCGGCGGGACCTGAGTGGAAATGATAAAATATTTCCTCAACTAAAAAGAAACTGCTCCCTGTTCCTTCAAGCTTACTATGCACACAACAAATATGCACTTTGCAGGTGGTGGTGGGGATGGAGGCGGCTGCCTTTGGTACACCCCACCATGTCCATTAAGAAATTGCGCATGCAGTTTCCATCACCCTTTTAGTTCTTCGCTTTGCTGTGGAAAAGTTTAGACTTTCCACCTCTTGAATAAGCCGCATGGTCATTTGACTGAAACGTAGAGCATTTTGCCTCGGGCTTAGGCCAGATCAGGACAAAAGGAGCGGGGAGGAGGAAGCGCAAAGGGTTCCAGTGTCATTCTCGGCTCGGTGGTAGTCCTTTTCATGGTCTTTGAACCAACAAGCGCCACAAACCACAGGTCTTCTTTTAGATCTATATTGTTTTTTTATCATTTAGTTGAAAGTAGATCACTCATGACGATTCTTGGTATTTTCCCATGTAATAAACGCTGCACCTCTTGTATTCACAAGTTTTTTATACCAGCAGACGCCGTTTTCACTTATGCTTTTAAAAATCTGACCTTTCGATAAATTTTAACGTATGTGTTCATCAAACCCCTGGGGGACGACGTTTGAATGACATGCATTCTAATCGCTGTTTTGGAAGCTGATCGGTAATGATCAAAATGCCTTCAATAAAATAAAAAAAAAGAGAGATGGTTTTAGAAAGATGAAAAAGAGATTATGAAATGTTAAAAAGTTTAAAAATGTGTTTACATTTATAAAAATTTCTAAAATAATCATGCCTAAATAGATGATCCTAACCATGAAAGCTTTGTATGAAACCATGACGATTACAAAAGCAGATTCAATCCGATGTTCCGCTTGATTGAATTCAATCATAAAAATGTAAAAGAAAAAGAAAAAAAAAAAAAAAAACTTTCTACTGAATGTCATTTTACCCTGGAAAAAGTGCAGAATACCCATAACTAAAAGGCGACCAGCGCCGTCTGAACGAAGTCGACTTCACGATGTGGCGACTATGGCTTAATCATAATAATGACGAAATAGGAAGGAGCCAAGTAGCCAACCTGTCGTTGAATCGGAAGGAGGTGGAGCGGCGGTGGTTGTTTGACCTGTCGGTGGCGGTAGCGAAGCTCCTCCTGCTGATCGGAGCAGCAGAGCCACCGCCGTGGAATTGTAGAATGGGTTTGACTCAAACCTTATGTTGCAGCTCCCTTCTAGAACCCGAGCGCCTATCTTCCAAGAGCAGCACGTTGGTAGAACAGAGATGGCGTGCGACAAGCAATTGTTGCAGTCATTGGCAGAAATATCCCCTGTACACTGCACCAACGCATATATCTTCCCGAAGTCATTGAACTTCACCTCTCCAGCCGCGAGGAACCGGCCGGATGGATTTGCGGCGGCCAACGAGGAGATGTTGAACATGAGAGAAGCAAGCAGTGAACTGAAACGGCCTGGGTCAACGTTGGATATGTTATTGACGTTGATCAAGGAAAGCTCGTTGCTTATGTCCAACCTCCCAATGAAGTTTTCGTCGGCGTATTTCAAATGGCAGTTGTCGAACCATATGATCGATGATTTTTTGTTGGGGCAGTCCCGGACGATCTTGGAAGTGGCGTTGGAGATGCAAACTGCACAGTCGGCGGCGGAGACGTCGCCACGGCAGAGGACGAGGCCGTAGACTTGGTCGGGGGTTTGGCCGGAAGTGGCAGTGGCGAAGCCTTTTTCGGGGGCGGCGGAGGAGAGAGAGCGGAAGAGCGCCTCCAGGTTTCTCTGATAGGCGCTGTTAGCGGTGTAATTTGAAGTGGTTGGGCATTGGGAATAACCAGGAATTGCAGCGTTACCGACGTGGGACGTTGATGCAAAAAAAAGGAGAACAGTCCAGAGCTTCCATTTCGCCATGAGAGCAGGTCACGAGTTTCTTGGCTAAGAGCAGCGGACCAATTCGTAGTCTATTGTCTGCAGACAGCTATACCACGTGAAACGTTGAGCGTCATTGGTACGGTGGAAACTGTTGAGTAGAACGCCAACCATGCGTCTACTTCTGACGACAAACAAAGCCAGTGGATGAATTCGCCACAGGTTGAAGATGGACGCCGCAGTCGAGATGAGGCGGAACTATCTTATCTCTGCACTGCAGAGAAATTAACGAAAAAAAGAATCAAAATTTGCCAGATACAATTGACTCAGCAGTAACGATAGAACCGTCTCCCAAATACAAAATAGTCCATGCTTCTGTTGGGCACGCATTCAGAGGCTTCTGTTGGGCACGCACTGATAGGCAAGAATCTTTTTGTTTCCTTCAAGGCAGCTCCCAATAAGCAGAATCAGGTTCGGTGCTGAAGCACAAGTTATTGAAATTTGAGATACGGAAATTGCTTTTTATTTGATTTCGTGGAAGTTCCTTCTAATTATAAAATCAAATATCAGCAATGTTAAAAATTCACATCTCGGCCGTCGCATCTCCAAATTCACTTCATTTAGTACGTCGGTGCCCTCAAAAGCATACTGGGGATCCAACGACACTCTGAGCAATAACAGCCGAGCATGCCACCAACATGCAAATGATAGAAACTATCGTCTTTTTTGGACGTTTACCTTTTTTTTTTTTTTCTTGGGATCCACCGTTGGTGAGCACCCAAACTCACTCAACTCTTACTCGATTATCATTTTTTTTTTATTGGTTCAGGGTTGGAGCTTAAAACTTTTACAGAGCTCACCAAGTGAGCTACTCACTCACAATATTGTCACAAAAAATGTCGTTTTTTTTAAGAAAACTAGTATTTAACGTCAAAAATAGTTCTGCCATATAATATTTGTATTATTCTTATTTAAAAAAAAAATCAAAAAACAAAAAACACATTTAATACCTATATAATACTCGTATTATACGTTATTTTCCTATTTTTTCTGTTATTTTCCCATTTTTTTGCCTTTTTTATTAATTATTATTTTTTGTAATTTTTAAGATGTATTAAATGTTTAATTTGTAAAAAAAATTTGCCGAACTTTTCTCGTTTTATTTTCGAGATATAAAACTTTATCGTATTATACCCGTTTTTTTCTCACCGTTTAATACTCATCCTCGTTTTTCATGACAATGCTCACAACTGCCCAAGGACTGACTTCAACTCTTGATGCTCACAAAAAGGTGAACACCCCTATTTAAATGCACCAACAAGTCGGCCGTGAAAAATTCCACTACCTTTCTAATATTTTTTATTTTAGTTTTAATCATTCTTTTTTTAAAAAAAAAAAACATCGACATACCAAATGAGGCTCATAGCCTCTTTGAGTCTTCTCCACTCTTCCAAGACTCTCTACATCCACCACAATTTTTTTGCTTTAATCTATTTCGTAATGGTTTATCCTTTTAATATTTGACTTAGAGCAAGTGGTGTTATGCCAACGTAAAATAGATTCCACTAATTTATTATTCAAAGTTGCAATCATGTCAAACTAGAAAGAAGATTTGTTCAAACAAGTTCCAGGGCCAAAGAATGCTTCACGATCTGTACAAGGCATCTATGATTCTTTCTTTCTTTGGGAAGGAGGGTGTAGCTTGGCGAAGTTTTCTTACATTGAATATGGCCACGATAACGATATGCCAAGAGACTATAGCATTTCATTTTCATTGATAAAACTTAACTTACTTAAGTTGTGGAAGTTAGACTTTGCATAAAAAAAGGAAAGGAAGAACGTCAATGAAGTAATGGTAGTTCGTAGACAAACCCAAGCCCTCGAGTTTTGCTGAGGCTTTTAGCTCACGTCCGTGAAGTAATAAACCATATATATAGGGCTGCACAAGGAGTCGAGCCAACTCGGGCTCAACTCGAACTCGCTCGATAAAGCTCGGCTCGAGCTCGACTCGTTTATAAAGGAGTCGAGTTTGAGTTTATATTTAAGCTCGAGTACATTATCGAGTCGAGTTCGAGTTAGTCAAGCTCGACTCGACTAAACTCGACTCGACTCGTTTTTAATTTTTTTAAGTTTTCCCTCGTTTTTTGATTTTGTTCCCTCTCATTTTTTTTTTTTCCCACTCATTTTTTTTTGTTTCCCTTTTATTTTATTTTTCTTTTCATTTTCTTTTTTTTTTCTCTTTTCTTTCTCACTTTTTCTCCCGCACACCCTTTTTCTCCGCTGCATTTAATGACCTCATTCTCTCGCTCGGAGTCCCACGGCATTTAATGCTATGCAGTCTTTTGATAAAAGGGCGCCTCAGCCGAGCTCGAGCTTGAAAATAGGTTCTGTCAAGCTCCAGTTAAAGCCATCAAGCTCGTCACGAGCTCGAGCTGGCTAAATATAAGTCGCTGATTAAATATAAGTCGAGTCGAGTTCTAGCTGACTGAACTCGAGCTCCACCCGACTCGTGTTACTGAAGTTTTTAATATATGTCAGCATTCCCATGCCAGCTCCATCATTGACCTGCACTGTCCATGTCAGTGAATCAGATAAACAGTAATACTGATGCCCCGCAGTAAAAACTTTCTTTATTGTCACCATCGCATCCTTGTCAGTGAAATCAAACTTTCAACGACGGATTAGCTGCTGCCCATTAGCAAAAGTTGGATTTTTGTAGTGGGAGGTTCATGATCTCAACACAAACTGTTAACAGTACTACGTACGCATCTACAGATCTAATTAGGTCAAATATCTGGATCCAGCCGCTTCGCTTTTCTCTGTTTTCTCTTACATTTGTTTTTTTCTTAATTTTTATTTGCAAACGGATTGCTGAGAAACCTTATTGAATTTGTTCCTCTTTCCTTGTAACATTTTTTTTTTTACAAAATATCTGATTATTAGAAGCCATCTGAATTATTAGGTTAGGAAGAATTTCGGAAGTATGATAAACTAAGCAGCACACACACACATGCACGCTTCATTTGAGGCTTGCCTTATCACGTTGAACTTCCATGCATCATCTCTTTCCCCTTGGATATTTGAATTAATTAGCACCCATTATAATCCCTTGCACAAGAAAAGGAATAGCCAAATTACTACCATATTCTAGTCATGGGTTTGTCTACGAACCACATTCGGCGTACCGACTGCAAAGTGGTCCGTCGACCGGTCTATCTTGATTTTTCACTTGGTCCACTCAGCCACCTAACTGGACCAAATTCGGTTCCAACTTCCAAATTATAACTTCTGGTGAGATTCCAATTTATATAAAACAAACTAGTCTTGAATGTTATTCGAAGAAATAAACAATTATTCCTATAAATTAATTGGCGTGATTTTATTGAATAAACAAAAGATAACCCACAGCCGAGTGTCACTAATAAAATTAAATAAAGTTTATCGTGCGTGCCCCTAGTTTTCATTTATTTGAAAATATTCATACTTATAGCCAACGTTTCTTTTTTTTCTTTTTTCTTTGGAATAAAGGATGAGCTCATCCACAATTTTTCACAAAAGGATAACACCGTGTAAAGGCTTAGTCAACACAATGGCAGGCCCGGACTAGGCTCAAGGTTGATCGAATTGACATCCTTTTAATTAGTCTTACAATCTTTATGTAACATATTCGTCTTTCTCTTGAAACATAGTAATCGCTTTCTTTTATGAATTATTGCAATAGTATGTGCATGACACTATTTCTTCGTCCGAAATGCTTCCCTTCTTATCACGTACATAACTAATATTTGAAATATATCCCTTCATGTAGGTATATAAGAGGATGGGATGTAATTATTATGCATATCAGACCCGGAGGACTTTTGCTTATTTGGCTTCGTAGGACAATGCAAATATGAATTCCAATTTTTACAAGGTAATCAGTTTCAGATGTCAACCCGAATTGGACCAATCCAAAATTTCCTAGCGAAATAGAATTGATATTCAAAATGCGGAGGAGATAATATTCGAACCATGCATTGATGCCCCAACTAAAGGCCTAAACATAGATATAGTTCTCAAATTTGAAAAAAGTTATAAGATTGGATGAAGAGGAGAGTTTGGCGAGAAGGAACCATGAACAACTCTGGAGTCTGTCAAAGTGCTGTCGACAGCAATGAAGAAGAAGAAGATACACTCAGAGAACACACATGAAAGAAGCAAACCGTGTAGATTTGCAGTCTGCACGATGAAACGGAATATGATCAGCGCTAATTATAAACTATGATGGCACCATGAGCAGCAAATATGTAGTAGACATCAAGACAAAAGTGACGACGGTGATCATAGCCGCAGATGTTGCGCTTGAGTGGTTCGGCTTGTCTGCATGGAGAAATACTTGCAGTTAAACAGATAGATAAATAGATAGATACATGGCGAGAGAGAGAGAGAGAGAGAGAGTATACTAGCCTGTACGTGGAGGTGGTGGAGGCGGATGCGATGATGAAGGAGGTGAGGTCGATGGAGGTGGCGGAGGTGAGGTCGATGGAGGTGGCGGAGGTGAGGTCGATGACGGAGGTGGAGCCGGATTCGCGGACACGGCGAACCTTACGCGGCAACTTCCCGTAACAAGCTCGCCGCCCACTTTCGTGCCGAAATCTTTCTCTATAACCGCTATGGTAACCCCTAAACAGCGATCACAGTCCAGAACAGGAGTGTCCCTTGTGCACTGCGCTAATCCATATATCATGTCCGGTTCTTTATACACGATGTTCCCTATAGCAAATAATGAAACTTTCGTGGTTGCCTCAGACTTCAAAGAGTTTAACAGAGTGTCCAGCTTCTGAGGGAAGGCGACAGGGTCTCCGACTTCCTGCCTGTAATACCAGCCAGCATAATCCTTGATGTTGAGTACACCAAAGAAGTTTGCGCTCGACCGCAGCTGGCAGTGCTCGTACCATATGATGGCATCAGATGAATGGGGGCACTCCTTGACGACGTCGATTGTTGCGTTATAAATGCATTCCCTGCAACCTTCGCCGGTGATGTCTCCTCTGCACTGAGCGAGGCCGTAGACTTGGTTGGGCCTTTGGCCAGCGGTGTTGTTGGAGAAGCCGGAGGAAGGGGCGTCCATCGTCAAGCTGGCGAGGACGGCCCTCATATTCTGCTCGAACGTGCTTCCGGTGGTGTAATTGGAGGTGTTGGAGCAGCGGCTGTCGATGTAATTGTTGGGGACTTCCACAGCAGCGCACGAGGAAAGAAGGAGGGGGATTACGAGCCCTAGAACCTGGATCGCCATCGTATAAGAATAAGCCATCGAGTCTGCCTGCTTTTCTGAGGCAGGGACATACCTTATATAAGAGATGCGGAGATCTTATATGCCACCACGATTATTGACCTAGTAATTTGGCGTCAGACCACGCATTAATGAAATTAAGTAGCAACATCTGATCTGACCACGGCCCCGTAAGCAACGTGAACAGCTCGTCCTGTGGGGAATCGGGGATCGATCGGGTCGACGGCAAATTTCACGCTATTTTTCTTCCAAATTTCAACCGAACCTGAAATGACGACTTCTAAATATTGGCTGATACGAGTCTTTATTAGCCGAATTGCTCTGTATCAACCAATAAGTCCTCTACAATCAGTAGATGTTATTTAGAAAAAAAAAAACAAACAAACAAAAACAAAAACTTTTTTCTACATGACAAACATGCCTTTAAGAAAATGAAGAATACCCAGAACTAGAGGATCCTTCAAACAGAGGATCAACTGCGCACTATTTTTGTCGGCAGACCATGGCCTTCGTAATTACTCAAGATTAACCATGCACTTTAACAGATGAAAAATGTAGATGGCGTTCCAAAATTGGAGTTACATAATTGTAACCCGCATAGGCCTGATGATCCACTATTGCATGCACTGATCTTATTTGGACGTACAGGGGTTAGTTTATAAACATCAGAAAATGTTAAATCACCTGAATTAAAAACTTCAAAGTTTGTGTGGTGGGCATTAACTGAAAGCGCAAATAAACCGTATAAAGATCTGATCAGAGTGGATCTGTAACCTCAAGATCATGGATGTCATAGTGAACTGCACATAGGAACTGGAAAAAAAAAAACATTAATTTGAGTTTTGACATGAAATTAAAATGCATCAGATGCTCATCCGAATATTTAAAGGCAAAAACTGAAAGCAATGGTAGCACGTTCGTATTAATGAATCATGGGGTATTGTTCCTTTGAACTGTCATGGGGACAACTAAGCGCAAGCTTTGCAGTCTCGGCTGGTCATTATCCAGCTGTGCAGATTTGTGATATTGAAGACAAGATCTGACCGCAGCCCGATGAGCAACGTAATCAGCAGCTAATCTGGTGGGGATAACCAGCTTCGGGGATCGATGGAATCGAAACGGCAAATTTCACGTGCTGAACTACAGTCATTCTTCCTTCCAAACTTCAACTGGAGATGAAATGACCACCTCTAAAATATCGGCTGATACGAGTCCATCAGCTGATCGATTCTCACTGTTCCTCTATCAGTCGATATTACGAAAACCAATTTTATTCTTAACCTTCTTTTGTCGACACGACCGGTACAGGTAGGTTGATGCGTATCGGCTATAACATAGTATCTAGGATTCCTA
Source organism: Nymphaea thermarum (assembly GCA_011799765.1). Lineage (NCBI taxonomy): Eukaryota > Viridiplantae > Streptophyta > Magnoliopsida > Nymphaeales > Nymphaeaceae > Nymphaea > Nymphaea thermarum. Next base: position 50,093 of record JAANDH010001429.1, read on the forward strand.
TCCTATGAATCATGTACCAATAACACTGACCGTAGTTACAAGTACAGGTTTGAGTATGCGTATATAGATGAACGCATAGGCATGACAAAATTGAATATATATATATATATATATATATATATATATATATATATATATATATATATATATATATATATATATATATATATATATATATATATAGTTTAAGAATTTTTTTTCTTGTTAGGGTCGAATTATGGTTTTAAAATTTTAAAAACGGTCGAAATATAATTTTTTAAATTTTTTATATGAAATGAAGAACCTGAGTTAAAAACAAGTAAAATTAATAAGCTTGGTGAGTTTGAAGCATGTTTGTCCAACTATTTATTTTGGATTAATGTAGGATGGTATAAGGATGGGAACTTTACTAAAATACCCGTGTCACTTGAGTCTACTCCTTGAAAGGCAAAAGATCCGTAGATTTTCCTCAGGTCTGCAGGCATGGCGGTATGTACAAAACCAACAGCTAGAAACAAATCTTTTTTTTCTTTTCTTTTTTTTTTTTTCTTTTTTGGTACCAAAGCATATTCAACCCGACCGGATTGAACTCAATCAGCAGGTTTTAAAAAAATAATAATCATAAAAAAGAAACCTATGTAAGGACAGAATCATAAGGGTGCAAAAAGAATTTTCCCGATGACGTGAGAATACCCAAACTATATTCAGCCATTGCGTGTGAGTTCATAAAGATGACGAACAAGGCCAGTGCCTTAAAAATGGACTCAGATGCTTTCACATCCTAGCTAACCCTCAAAATGCAAGATGAATGCCGCATTGAAGGTTCCTTGAAGAAGTCTACTCAAGCATGAGGTAAGACTTTCTAATTTTCTTTTATGCTTATGGTGGGGGGCTCTTTTCAGTATTGTCATAATTCTTCTCGTTCAAGTAAGGGGCATTTAATGAGTTAAACTATTCAACAGGGGAATCTTCTTGGGCGAGCATGAAATAGTAAGATTTTTGTCACATTCAACAGGAGCAGATATGTTACTTTCAGAAAATGGCACACACGCAGCATACAAATTCTCTAGCTAAAGTAATGCAATTTCTTTTCATATCAAAATTATTGGAAGCTACCTCTTGCGGAAACAGTTTTCTGTCTTCCTTGAACTATTTTCCCGCCTATCTTTCGGACCATATTCAAAGCTTATAACAAAAATTCTGCAGTTGATTCTTTCTAGATTCTGTAAGTTTAAATCTAGGCAAGAAAGGCTACCTAGTTGAGTCATGCACATCCTCCTTGTGCTACGCCTTTGTTTGTAAATAACCTGAAACTTGTATATATCATTGTATCGTTGTGTGAGAATAGTGGAAGTTCTGGTTAATTAGCTTTTATAGGCATATGCCTTGGAGAAGAAACGCATGCGAAACTCCAAATATCAATACATTAATCTTCAGACAATTAAGAATCTGAATTATATTTAGGCTTAGAAAATCCATCAAGGGTTTCAGCTAAGCCATGCCATACCCTCACTAATTTAGAAGGCCATGCTTCAAGCATGCCGCTTCAGATGAATATTCATTATTTATCAAAGGACGAAGAACAACTGTTGACACAATGCTACTGTGTGCTGACGAAATCATCTTGCTAGAACTTGCCTTATGATCAAATAAACAGCAAAAGTGTATATCTGATTTTCGATACAAATTTATAATTAATGGGTTTGATTATCATGATATTATGATCATAGTTAAACCTACAGTACCGGATTGAGCAATATCCAGATCCAGCAATAGCGGCTGGTTAAATTTGATTAGAATTCTAACTAGCCCCATTTGCAATATTCGCCAAATTTTGAAAACTGAAGAGATCATAGAAATGTTTTACCGAAAAGAAAGCTGTCTAGAATTCAATACTCGCCGGCGATGGGCTCGTTTCCGCTGACGGCACTTGCCCTAGACCATGACTGCGACTGCATGGACGATAGAAGACATGAGAAGCAGCGTAATACCGAATTTGAGCTTCATGGTTACAGAAAGATGAAGCACACTTCCGTATATTGCTGCTTTCCTGCTGTTCTAAATGAGAAAGATGAAACTAAACGATGTGTTTTTTGGTGTTTTGATGACTGGGTTAGCTCTTGACAAATCCGAATCCAATTACATAAAATCTGATCAAGTTAACTTGGGAAAGTTTTAGACCTTTGTCCCAAATGCGAACCACTCGTCATGGTGACCGTTGATCACAAAAAAAGTGATGGGGTGTGTGTGTGTATATAGCATTGTGTTTCTGATTCATTTGAACATTGATGTATTAGATGTGATATGTATAATAATACGTGTTATATATCTGTGTGTGTTATGAACATACTTACATTAAATACATAGGTGATTCTGTCTAAAGTTAACCTGAGACGTTTAACTCAGATAACTCACTCATGTCAACCTACGACGCGGTCGAGTTTACTCAATTTTTGTGATTTTCAACCAAGCCAATAACCGATTGGAAGAGAGAATTTTGCATCCTCAATTTTTCATCTTTTTTTATTTGTAAGAAAAAAAAGCAGAAAAAAATGAGGTTCTTAACTTTATTAAAGTGAATCACAAGTTCGTAGCTTATTTATTTCATTAGTTTACCACATCGACAAATCCATGTGACATCGGATCCTCATGTTTTTAATCCGTGTCCTTCAATTTTACCACGGGGGTTGAAAGAGAAACGTGAGTCGTGCATAAAATGGTAAGGAAGCTCCTCAACAAACTGAACCAAGGTTGTTCCAACAAGTTTTTGAGAGAGAGGGAGGGGGAGGGGGAGAGAGAGAGAGAGATGAATGTTGTGCTCTTCCAAGGTGACTGCTTTTATAATGGAAAAGATTTCTATTGATCATACAGAAACAATTCTTATAAATAATCTTACAAGAAGCCGATGGCAATAGGAAAATGGCTTTAAGGGTGGTCAGTTAACAACATCCCAGCGCCATATAGATCCATCCTCGCAACAGGTAAGTATGGTGCTGCACAGGACACAAAGAAACAGAATAATTTTCACCAAAATAATCTATCGAAAATGGGTTGGAAAAAGAGAAGCAATTTAAGAGGCACAGGCACCTTCCATCAAAGGACATTGCTGTCTGTCTGATTGGTGACCTACATTGAGCGTGCGATAGCCTGATGAACCATATTACAAGGCAATTTATTGAAATGAGCTCTCAAGAAATACACTTGAAGAAGTTCGCTAAGCAAAAAAATGAAGATGGGAACAGGAGTGCCCTAACCTTGCTATGAGATTAGGTGGACTAGCTTGCAGTTCCCAAACATAAATCTTTCCTTCCCTGTTTCCTGATGATTATTCATGAGGGGTTTTAGTCCTTATTGTTAAATTATATATCATTCACGAGCACATTGAAGATGAGTCTCTTAGGATTCCATATCCTTGTAAAATGTGTTAAGACATTTAATGTCCTTGTAACATGTGAAGAGTCTCTTAGATTTCTATGTTGTAGTTAATGTCCTTGTGATATGTGAAGTCTCCTAGGATTCTATGTTGTAGTTAATGTCCTTGTGATATGTGA